>JABSTQ010002199.1:0-31489 GCA_013358835.2 Ixodes persulcatus | reverse complement strand
AAAACCTGCGCAAGCATGACCTCCAGATTGCCAGCAAATTGATCACATGGAAATGCATTGTTGATTTCTACAAAAACAAGCACCCACTTCGATTACGATAGACAAAAACACTTACCGACAAGCACATTTATCAGACTCCATTCGGAATTATGGAAGTACAATTTGCTGCGAAAGTTTTTAGTGACACGCTTTCTGTTTCTCTTGCAACCCTCCTTTCTCTAAATGAGCTGCCCCCTGAGGCTTAGGCCACATGTGATTTCCTTGAGGACATGGACCAAATTTTTAATTCACTGAATTGCTACCCTCTAGAATGCGGTGAACGAAAAATGAGATTCGCTCTAAGCTCTTCATCGGGAGAGATTAACTTCCTAAGGGAGAAAAGCTCATGGATTCCGAAGTGGCCGTTCCTGTCACCACGACGGCCCCACAGAGTAAGGGGATGGCAAATTACTATCAATGCCGTCCTCTTACTGTGGGAAGACCTCAGGGGGAACTTTGACTTTGATCACATAGTAACAAGACGGCGCAACGAGGACCCGCTGGAAAACTTGTTCGGGATGGTGCGACAGCAGCATCGGTGTAACGAGACGTCTAATTCCTACCAGTTTGTGGCCGGCCTAAAACACAAATTCTTGGAAAGATGTTTCAACTTTCCAGTAGACCAAACTTTGAGGCAGGCACTGCCACATTGCTGGTGGAATTCAGACACCTTCCAGTGTCGACTGCAGCCAGCCACCATGCCCGAACCACTGCCAGCAATTAAGACCAATGAGTTTGACCTACCCGATGAGTGATATGACGACCTCATCCAAGAAAATGTTGAATACCAGTTCGCTGGGTTCCTGGTGGAGTCGTTTCTTAAAAAACGTTTGTGCCATCTTTGCCCGGCCTTGTTAAGTGATGCAAGTGGGGTGCTCACCTCTGAGGTGCAGTTTCATGCTCTCCTCCAAGCCAGCGCTCCTGGGTCGATTTTTGGCTATTTCTGTCCCCCATCAAATGCATTTTTTCAGTGTTTCAAAATTCTCAAAAGAACCTTTCTTCAGAAGATCAACGAGCGCATTCAATTACCGAAGGTTGCTGAACGCATCGTACATTACCTGGTTCCTCCTTCCGAAGAACTGTTTTGTACCAAGGGATGCGCGAAGCAGTTCCTCAGTCCTTGAGTTAATGTGCGCCTACGTTGGCATATTCGCCCATTTGTACAGGGAACTCCTCACAAAGCGTGATTTTAAAACACCAGCGCAAAAAAGAGGAAACAATTTGCACTTAACAACATCAATAATACAGTTTATTATGGTTTCTGCACACAGTACTGTAGGTATGGAATGTGTTTGCATGAGATACATGTTAAAGACCGGAAGTTCGCAGTCTTAATGTGTTGACAAACTTCCTTTCTAGATCAAAAACAGACATCCCACTTCACGGCAGATTGACATCACGCTGTCTAAACATTTATATGAACAATTCAGCATTACTTTGCGATAGAACCTAAGAAACTTTTGTCAGTGCTGACTTGATCAAGCCGTAGTAGTCCTCGTCATCTTTTATTGTTGAGGCCGAGCCAAGTGACAGGCATTAATATTAAAAGGTTTGGGACACCCTATTTGAGAAGTTAATTATCCAAGAGGTCTGCACAGGCCATAATAAAGTCCATGCACTTCATAACCTGACATGCGATCTGGAGACTAAACGTCGTGTTTCAATTCGTGAAATCATTGTAAATAGCTTGTAAACCCTTGTAAATACGTTACTTACCCGCAGAGTTTTAATGCGTATACGTTCCTAGGATAGCGATCATATAGACTTTTGAATAGCTCTCTAGGTATGAGCTGTTTTCATAAACTTCGCTAATTGCGCAGTCAGTATTTTGAATTGTTACCGCATTCCTGCTATTGAGAACACTGAGTAGAGATAATGCACGTTGCGAGTTCCAATTATTTACGTATGTTGTTGTTCATAGCGCGTGCGCATGTTCGTAAAGTTACAAGAATTTTGCACATATTGATATGTATAGATGCATATTATGTCCTCCTAGAGCAATTTTTGTGCGTGTTCATTCCTTTTGTTCTTCTATTGTGGAACGTTTTTAATATTTAAAGAAATGAGCAGATCTGAGTGGAAACCTTGTGGAATAATAGTTCTACAGCCTGTGTTACTTACAGTTCCCATATTTGTACGTCTTTCCGATTTTCACCACTTCCCTGGAGGTGTTGAATACCTTTATGTAGATGACATTATATAAAGAGTTTATTTTGAGAGTGTGGCCTAACCCAGGAGTATCAAATAAAAATGCATTTAAATCACCTGCATTTCTTTCTTTGCCTCGGAGAGATCGTTCTTAATGTTCATGTGTTCAAAGATTCCATGTGCAGACTACACTGGATCGCCCCGGCGCAGCGTAGTCTGCGCCGAGGCGTTTTCGGTTTTTGGTGCCGCCGCGCTGTTGCGCGCAGTACCGAGAATCGAAAGCATCGAACGTCGGTCGCGCGTGCAAAAAACAAAAAAAAAAAGAGAAAGAATCGGAGAGAAGATAGCGAGACAGAGGAGGAGGAAGGTACGCGAGGGTGTTGACTGAGGTGGCGCCATCTCATGAGAGTGTTCTGCGAATTTGTCTAGCCCCAGACAGTCTTTCGTCATTTTGCCGCAAAGCGCCGTGTCGCTAGTTTCGCTTTACCACGGTGGAAGGTACAGCTGCACTCCCCTGGGGTGGCGACAATCCAGATTACGGCACGTGTGGGCCCCAGGTGGGCGACACAGCGATTCGGTAGTCCAGATGATGACAGTGCGGACTCCCAGTCGCTGACTCAGCTGATGTCGTTACCAGGTGATCTTGTTTGATTTTCCCCTCCTGCATTGAAGCAAGACACGTCTTTGATTGCGGCTGGTTTCCGCGCCGCCCCTGCTCCCAGAAATCTGTCCTTCATATTAATGAATAAGCCGCACTTTTGCATAGTGCAGGTGTCCTGTTCCACGTACAGTTGTAAAGCAACATCCTCATTGATTCTACCATATTTTGTTGCTGGTGAAGAAAAGTCTGTGTGTACACGATACTTCAAAACAAGTCTGGCACTGTACGTTGTGGTTTGACACCCACTAATGTCTTCGTCCTTATAGAGCCTCATCATTTATTCATTACCTCGCCACCTTATACTGCTCTTCATCAACAGTTAGTACAAAAGGCTTCCGCCATATTACAATACAAAGATTTTAAAAATTGAGTCGTTCAGTCCTCCAAATTTCCTGGCCCTATCAGTCAAAGAGATGAATTTTCTAGTTCCCTGACTTCTCGTTTTTAGCACGTACTCTGTACAGCTGTGTCAAGGGGTATTTTTTTATTATTTTGTATTATTTTTAATTTTTATTGGTCATGTATCACGTGGGGTGAATTCTTTCTTCCCTTTTGTTCGTGACAGCGCAAGTATATATGGCGATTTTGCGTTCCATAAACTCAGTTGTAAGTCAGCGATACGTCCGTGTCACTTCTCTGTCTGGTCCTCGTCTTTTCGCGCTGTTTTTAATTCTGAAGTATGTACCAGCTCGCCCAAGCCTCAACTTTAGCATCGTTTAGTCCTTCATTATGTTTATTATTTATATAATGGTCTTACGTCACATTACTTCGAGACGATCGACGTCCATTGTCGACCTTCAAATGTACCAGTATATAAATTAAAAGCACAATCATAAAGAACACAGCGTGCCGCCTCTTTTCTTAGGGATGTCTTTTTGGAACCAGCGCAAGCTCGCGTGTTTTCTCTTTTTAGACGGTTAGAACGGTTGCACATAAAACCACGTATGTCCTACCCGGCAGCTTCCTCATCTGATTATGTGTAGTTGGTTATAACTAAATAAGCTATAATAATGGTGTAATATTCATATTAAATTTCAGTTTCAGTCAGAGGAAAGGAGGTTCGCGGGAACTAGAGTCACTAAATGAGCTGCGCTTAGAGTATTGGCACTCCGTTCCCCGACATTGTTTTGGGCGCCTTTTATGTGCTTGTGCAGACCAGACGCGACTGCCGATTGTCATGATTCAAAAGTGCAACTTCCTCAGAATAATATTTGGTGTTGGGAAGCTCATGTAATATTGCTTTGCTTTATTGCGAGCTGTTTAAACATTTGTGGAGGACGGAAAAGCGTTTCCTGTGATATCAGATAACTGGCTATCACGATTTTAAGCCACAATAAGGCCAAGTGTCGTTACTCTGAAGCGTAGCTAATTTTGTGGCACTAGCGGGAACAATGAGGAAGAGGCAGGCGTCAAGAGGTAGTGGCTTGGGGAACCCACGGGGCTTATGTCATGGCCCCTCCAGTATTACAAGCTCCTTGAAAAAGAGCATGAATAGCGTCATTAAATAAGCTACGCTTCAGAGTAACGACACTTGGCCATATTCTTGCTTAAGACCAAGGTTGCCAGTTATCTGAAGCTTTATCTAAAATCACCGGAAACGCTTTTCCGTCCTCCGCAAATGTTTAAACAGTCCGTGACAGAGCAAAGCAATATTGCATCAGCTTCCTAAGACCAGATCTGATGCTGAGGAAGAAACACTTTCGAATCATGACGATCGGCAGTTGCGTTTGCTCTGCTAAAGACCCAAAATGGCGGTGCCCACAACAGTGTCGGTGAACGGAGTGCCGATACTCTAAGCGCAGCTCGTTTAGTGGCTCTAGGCATGAAGTGAACTCTGGTGCAACGCAACGTTAATGGATTAGGTGCAACATTACTGGAGCAAGCTCCAGTAACGTTGCTCGTGTGCATTTTTTTTGTATTTATTGTTTATTGATTTCAATCATATCGAATAATGGAAACATTATATCCCACTACGCTTGTGTAATTATTTCTCTTAAATTTATTAACCTGACCCAGTACTTAAATTATTCATTTGTCGATAGTAAATCTTCCAATATATTTTCTAAATGTGAAGGTAAAAAGATACGGAAATTGATGATGATACAGACGCCAACGCCGCCCTCCAAAATTTCTTGAACATTAGAAATCAGCAGTTCAGTCTGCCATCCGGCAGGGAGCGCTACAAAACACCCATACAATTTTTAGTTGTTTTTAAAATTAACTAAGCACTAAATTTATCAAGAAACCAAAGCAAGATCATTGTCATAATCTAATACATCGCAATGTATATCTATTCCATACAATAAATTCTATTAGATGCCAATATATCTGTTTGATGTCCATATAGGATATGCGTCAAAAACCGGTAAGTTTGAAGGGCTCCTGGAACGTTATGACTTTGAAAATGAAAAAAGCCATCGTCCACTTCTTAGGCAACCATTGTTGTTTTAAATGTTATAAAAAATATTTTATCATAGTTTAATTATTTCCTCAGCGGCATTTGAAGTACCGTGACTCGAAGCACAAAAAAATGCTGCGTTTGATATAAATATGTAAACAAAAACATTTGACACACCATTAAATGTTTTCTGCATATTACGAATTATAAGCACTACATCTGTAGCTAATTTCATTACCCTAGCGCATGTCATTAAAATATATATTTTTGCTGAAAAGGTACAATTTTAGGGCAATATTTGGAAAGATGAACAAATCAAAGTAGTGCAAATATCGAAAAAAGTATATCGTTACATTCTGCTCTGACATCATCTTAACAAAACGGCGGCATTGGAACCGTGTTATCTCTAATAGATCGTTCATGAAATATGAACTGGCGGAGCAAGTGAGGGTCCGCGCCATCATATTCGCAACGCTACAAATGCGCATGAACAGTATAAACCAATACATACATGATATAAAATGAAAGAGGATTGCAGTGCCTTTCGAACGACGTCAATTCCCCAAAACAGTATTCAAAAGAAGATGAGTAATGACCTGCCAAAAAGTAGCTAAATTGCCACATTCAGTGGAACCATGGTCTTAAATAAAATATTTGGCAATATTTCGCGCATTAAGTTCCCGGAAATTAGCAGCACATTTGTAAAGTTGAAGTTGAGTGGTATTTTTTTTTATAACTCGCGGAATTCATGACAATCGGTTTCTCTAGTCTTTTAGTTGCACATTCATAAGAAATATTATTATTTACGTTACATAATTGTCAAACCCGCGGCGTTTCTGTAACCCTCGGTTCGAGACAGATTCCCTGTCGCTCGGTTAACAAGTATACATTCAACGCGGTAGCGCACTTCAACGACCCACTCATGAATCTTGCCCTCTGCTACACTATTGTAAATATTTATTACGGGCTTGAATCACCGTGATATGTGTCATTGGCCTTCAAGCGATAGGAAGTGTTTTATAATTGAATTGTAAAAAAATTGTTATCAAATTTATTATTTTTGTTTTAAAAGAAATTCTTGGCTCACTCTGAATACCTATGCATTCAACCATAATAACGTAAAAACGCAACATGAGTAAACAACGGCGAAGGGGAGCACAGCGTCATGCACGAAGCTCAAGAAGCCTAGGCAATTGGCGCCTCGGAGTCGCGTCCAGCCGGCGCGCCGGCAACCCGGCCGTGGCCGTGGGGCAGGCGCCGTGACGTTGCGGCACCGCGCGCCGCCGCATCTAATTAAGGCACACGGCACATGGCGAGTTCTACGAATCCCGATGAGCCAGTAAATTCATTGGAGTGAGACACGTGACAGCTTCTGACAGGCGTCCATTCTAGATGCCACTTGTCTCTAGGCGACGCTCTAATTGGCCCACTGAGTGGTAGCTTCCACAGTTTGCTAAGTCACACTTAAACGGTCTTATTGGCGTACCCAAAGAAAACCAGCAATGCAGTTTGGCACTACACGTTGCGTCATCTAGCGACTGCAAAATAAAACAAATTGGGTAGGCCAGGGCGGCCCGGGTCGCGAGGTCTGCGGGCGGGTGCATTTAGAAACCATGTGTGAACGTGGCATTTAGGATCGGCGTGAGCCTTTACAGAACCGTTTTTCAAAAAACTAAGTCTCAACTTCACGTCTCTATGACCTCACCGGGTTCCTGTGACATCTCGCCTACTCCTAGAGTTTCCTCAAGAAAAAAACGTCGCTACTGCTGCGTGAAAGGCTGCCACAGTTGCGAAGGTGACTCAAGCGTCAAACTTTACCGCTTCCGTTCGAGATCTTGGGAAGCGACAGGGCGACAAAGTGGATTACTGCAGAGCGATGCCTCAAGTAAGTGAATTTTACATTAATCGTCGAAATGAACAAAAATAGATGTGCAGGCATGGAAAGTGGTCTGACCAACTCGTTTTGCAGACTACTCGGCAAAATAACATATTTATACAAGTTTTTTTACGAGTCTCTGAAACAGCCATAGAGAGAAATAAAGTAGGAAAAATTGGGCTGATTGTTGCTTCGCTTTCACGTTGAGAATCTGGCGATCAGGTCTTCAAGCGAGATACCCGTTGACCCGTCCCGGCACTCTTAGTTGTAGGCGTACAATTAGTTACAACCAAAACCTTCCAAACCTGCGAGTTTTCAAATAGTATATTTTCGTAGAACAAATTTTGTTTGTTTCGGCTACAAACATTAATGCTGAGTCTGGTAACAAATGTGACGGCGTGCAGAAAACAGGATGGAAAAGTTTTCCTTTAGAAAAAGCTAATGCGAAGCGTAAATATCCTTCTCACATGTACACTTTTTTTTTCTGTCGCCTTTTTACACCAGGCATGTGCACTTCTCTCTAGCATGCAACGTTTGGTTCTAATTACCCACATTTTATTCTAGAGTCGTGGGGGCGTCGGGAGAAGAAGAGGAAGGTCGAGCGAGGCGCGAACGGGGGCCAGCCGGCGAGGAAAGAGGAAGAGCGTGCTGCATGAGGCTGGGCCGGGCAGGAACGATAGAGCCGTTCTGGCTGGTCTGGGCCATGGCGATCCCCGGAGCATTCCAGTGGTTCCGCAGCGAAACTCATGGCGAATTCAGGTGGTCAATCGCCGGCGAGAACGAGCCGGCGGAACCGGCAACCAGAAACGCGCCGGCGGCACACCACGTGACCCTCACCACCCGAACACGAAACGCCAGACGGTGGCAGTTTACATCGCCTCTTGCCCGCGCCACACCGCTAGCGAGAGCCTGTCGCCGCGTCACCCATGTCCCAACGACTTGGATTGACTCGAATAGCGGCTACTAAAGTGACTTCTGATCAGTTTCGTTCTTTCGTTCATTTTTTTCTCACTGACCTTCTCTCCCATTTCGGAAGTGACGACACCGGATACAGTCTGGCGCCTACTCGCCCGGCCGTTCGGAGCTCGGGCGGAAAAAGCGCCGGAAAGTTGCCGGTGCTTGCCGGAGAACCACCACCCGAACGGTGCGCGAAGGCCGGAAACTGACCACGCGAACACTATTGCCGGTTTTTCGGCAAAAGAAGTTGCCGACGATTGACCACCCGAATTCGCCATCAGGCTGTGATAGTCTGGAACAGCTAGTCTACGCAGCGCTGGCGTTTGAAGGACGATCCGCAGGCGTGGACACGACTCCGACTGCGAGCTATGAACGACGGACGGCAACTAGGGTCGGCGGGTCCAGACTGCCGGCTCTTGAAGACGGGCAACCAGGAAGTACAGTAAACCCATTCGATGCCTTCTCGTTGTGTCGTGTCACTTCTTGGTAGACTAGCGAATCAAAGACCGATCGGGCGGCGACTATTATAGAGCGACCCCACAAGTGATGAAGACAACTCAAACTGGTGTCTAAATGACAACTCTAGAATATGCTCTAACCTCTTCGAACTATCAAGGCTCCCGATGATCTTAAACGGGTGTTCTCAAACATCGGTGTTTCGCGGACCCCTTGTGGATCGTCGGAAATGTTGGAGGACCCTGTTCGTGGTGAGGTTAGGGGAAAGTTGCAGGTTAAATATAATATTGATTTGATAAATGGTATAACTAAGGACTAGTGTGAAGTAGACCTCTCTTATTGGCATGCACACGAGAAAACTCGCGCGAAAACTGAAACATTTCTTATCGGCCTGAATAAAGACTACATTTATTGCCGGGCTTGACTGATGAGGCAGGGCTTCGCAGAGCCCTGGAATGCCTTCGCGGACCCCAAAGGGTCCACGGACGCCTATTTGAGAACCACTGGTCTTAAAAAAACCGCAGAACAGAACCAAAGACATGGCGCCCACGTGCTCCCGGGGACTGCTGAAATCTGGGTCGCCGCCGCTTGCCACGGCCCGACGGGCAAACTGGCCGACCCATTAAGAGAGACACCTCCGCTTGTGGCGCTGAATGCAGCACTCTCGTGGCGCCGCCTGGCCATTGCCGGCTGGCTATCATGCACTTGCGCCATCTTGCCCCGAACGAAATATAAAAGCATGATATCGCACAATGTGAAAGATCTCACTCGAAGCTTCGATCGGTCATGACACCGCCTTTGTTGCACATCCTGAGTGATGACTCGTTTGTGAAAGGTGCGGTGAGGTGCGCTGAAAGATAAAATTGTTTGCGCGACTGGGTGCTGATGAGGATCATGCAAGTCACTTAATTTTATCGCAGCCGTGCGAACGTTATAGCAGACGCAATCATGAAATTGTATGCCCACCGGCACCAACTCGGCAACAGGAGCCGACATCCACACGAGCCTTTCTTGGCCACAGAGAGAGGAGCGCTAACCGTTTGGCGCACTTCCCCAACTCCGACGTTACCGCGCCGCCTCGCGGCGGCATCAATCCGTTGGCGTCTCGCCGTCTGCCGTGAAGCGAAGTGCAAGCGCCGAGGAGAGACGAAAGCAACCCCCCTCCCCCATACCCCCTCTGCCCTCCACAGTTGGTTGAGACATTTCGAAGTGCGCAGGCAAGGAGGAGCCTGCAAGAACAAGCACCCCCCGTCCCCGCCCTCCTCCTCCGCCCTCCACTGGAACCAGCGCGCTTACATGGCGAAGGAGCAGACGAGCGACACCCAAACTAGCCTAAACCTCACGCTGTAGTGGCGCTACTGTGGCGACAGTAGCGCCGCCACAACAGTAGTTGCGATGCGAGAGTCTCCTCGCCCACTAAGACGGCCCATGAGCTCACGTGACCAACCCGTGAGCTGACGTGACCAGGGCTCACCGCGACTCATCATGGCCATGGTCATCAGACTTATGTCAACACGCAGACTAATGCAATCACCAGACTCATATCCATCCTAGGACTCACGTCTTGATTCAGGCTCATGCTCATGAGCCTCGTAACTCACAATCACACTCAAAGAGATCTCAAAACTCACGCTCATGAGTACTTCACTTAGAGCTCAAGCTCACACTCACATTCAAGAGTTTTCAAAACTCACAATCACACTCACGCTCAAACTCACGCTCATGAGTTCGCAGGACTTACACTCACACTCATGAGTTCTCAGAGCTCGCGATCACATTCACGATCAGACTCACGCTCATGAGTTCTCCGGACTCACACTCACACTCACACTCATGAGTTCACATAACTTACGATCGCACTCACACTCACACTAACAGTTTTTCGAGACTCGTGGCCTCACTCACGATCACCTCAAATCTGACAGTGAGCTTGAGTGATCGTGAGTGATCGCACTCATGAGTGAGAATGCCGAGGTGTGCTCGGCACTTGTCGACATCTTCTTCGAGGTCTTTCCGGTTGATGCACGCAAGTCATTCGCTTTGTCTTCTCACCGGAGAGCGACCTTTTTTTCTCGCACTCGTGTTTTCAGACACTCGGATTCTTGAAAAAGCGGGAGTCCGCAGGCTTGCTTTCATCGTTTTCTTTCTTCAAATGCGACTTGGTAAAGCAGCCGACCATTACGCAGAACACCGTACTGGCGCTGCAAATTCTGGTGTCACCGAAACCAGAGGAAGATTAGTGGCGTTGTGCGACTGTCCTGGTGTGGCCGCGCGGGAAAGGCTGTCGGTTGTTAAGGGCCAAAAGATTGCGATGTACCCAGAAGGCAGCACGAGCAACCCGCACATGAGCTGCAGGTGAATACTCCCTTGTGTTCAGCTGTTGATCACTTTCATTTTAATGTTTCCGCATTATTTTGCAAGCATTGTCATTTGGCAACAAAAGTATGTAGAGAACCCATGGCAAAATTCGTGCTGCTTTCAGTGGGAGTTTAAGATAGAGTGTAAGCATTTTTTTTGTAAACAATGAGGTCAACCAATGCTTTCTGCTGGCATGCTAATCTAGAATAAATTTAATTTGGGCACTAGTTTGCTATTTGTTTGAAGACTAATGTATGTCCGTAACAAGACTGTAATCGATCACATTGAACTTCTCTCGCATTTTCTATACAAATTGTGAAACAGGACAATCATTACGTCATCACTTTTCATTATTGCAGTGTAGTGTTGACCTACAAATTGTACTGATTTAGTTGTAGCTTGATTCCTCGTTCTTTATGTGTTGAACCTTTTACTCTCGGCTCATGAATGCTGTCGCATGATAGACGCCACAGAAGGGGGCCTCGTGCCTGCCGGCCCATGAGCCCTTCCTTCCAGCTTGTGGGAGCATTGGCGTCCCACATGGCGACACGGCTGCGGAACCAGCATGGCAGCGACTATGCCCATGCTGACCAGCCGGTGCTCTCACTGCCGCCTGCTGCCATGCCGAAAGCAATGGTGGACCAGCACGCCAACACTGATATAATGTAGGGTATGATGATGATTGGGGTTTAATGGCGCAAGAGCGACTATGGCCATATTGCGCCAAGAAGGTTATTTTAAAGAGCCTAGTAGTCAGTTTTCAACATAGTTATCTAGCTATATCAGGTGCAAAATGCCAATTGCACGTAGGAAGCTTAGAACGCGAGAGAATGGTGCCAGAGGTCTATCGCCAAGCAGAAAATAAGGATGAAATGGAAGGTGGTTTCTGCAAAGTTCAGGAAAATATCTACGACGCTGATGATCCAAAAACCTACAATTCCACAGGATGTGAAGGACAGTTAACATTTTCCCACACTTTTCACAGAGCTTGACATTTTCACCGCAGAGCAAGTGCAGGTGTGTCTATCGGGAATGACCAATTCTCAAGCGGCACAAAAGGACTTCCGAACGGTGTTCCTTATGGGAGGAACTCTCCCATACTTCTAATAGCGAGTTCGTTTCACACGCACTGGCACCGTTCGAGTTCTCTCCCAGAATGCATCGCACTCGCGGAGTGTTGCACGGAAAACTGGACTCAAACGAACTCGCCAAATGCACCGAGTGCAGAAGACTGATGCTGCCGCCATCTATGTTGTAGAAAAGGTACTGACCTCAAACCGAAACTAGCGCCTTTCTGTTCGTAGTGATGGGTGGGGATGCGAGAGTGCAGTCACTACCAACGTTTATCTACAAACGTTGAACGCTGCAACCTGTAGTTTATAGTTGCGATGGCTTCAAGCACCTCGGCTGCCGCAGAGTTAGTTACAGACGACGTAAAATTTCGCACCCAGCTGTCTACAAAGCAGCTGGTTGCGATATTTCGATTCTTATAATCGTTTACACTGAAGAAAACTGATGATGCTGTCCGAGCAGAAGCTTGATCCGTTTGAGCATGGTATTATGCGTGAATCACTGAAAGGGTACGGCTTAAAACTAGTCTGTTGGAATATCCAGCAAAACTTTTCATGAGACTTTTGATTTCGACCGTCATTACAAATGGATCAGATATTAGCCTTGATGAGGACGTTGAGAACGAGAGCTTTCTCGAACAAAATACGACGGGGCAAGCCAGCTGACGTAGGTAAATGTTGAACATGATGATGTTGCCCAAGCCTCGGGTAAAGTCACTATGTTTAGCTTTCTCTGATGCTTTTTGGGCAGTCAGAGGTTTCTGCTGGGGGGTGTTTTGTAGACAAATGTTAAATTTTTCACCCGCACACGGGTGGTGATAAATATCTCGGAAGCCGCTGATGCGTTTGTTCTGAGCATTTCTTGGCGCACTGGTATATTTCAGCGTCTGTACGGCAACAGAGCGACTTAAAACCTGCAAATAAAGCACGGGATGTCAATTGCTTCCTTCATGAAATAGCAGACGCTCACAATTCAAGCTCGCGTTTGATTCCCTTGCCCGCGGGACGCGATTTCTATCAGAAAATCTACATTTTTCCTTTCGGTTCCGCGACACATCGTAGCAGACGAACCCTCGTCGTCTGCTCCCGCTCCTCGCCGGCCTCGCCGGAGCGAGGCATGACGGGATTGCATTTTGGCGCACGCCCGATTTTCTCGGTGCAGCGAGCGCATGCACGCTTGGGGTGCCACCGCTGAAACGAACTCGGAAAGTGCAACCACTCGTGGAGTGCCTGCCGAAACGAACTCGCTTTACGCCGCGAGTGGGCACGCGTGGACATGAGTGCCGTGAAACGAACTCGCTATAAGTTGTTCTTAATGACATGAAGTTTGTTATCAAACTGTGTGTCCCACTCTAGCTGCCATAACTTAATAATCGACTTGTTTAAGGCTGGCTTGAGGTCTTGGTGGGGCAGGCCAAAAGATTTTTCCGTATAGTTTTTTGCAGAAAGTGCAAGGTGGTCTGCATTCTCATTACTAGGAATGCCCACATGACTGGGCACCCAGCAGAAGTTTATAAGTTGTCCAAGATAAAAAGCTTTGTTAATCTGAAAACGAACCTGTTGCACAAGAGCGTTCTTGCTGTCTGCTAAAGATTAAATAGCTAAGAGAACACTTTGGTAATCAACGAACAGAACTGCTTTGTTAATGTTATTTTCTAGAATATATTTAACAGCCATAAGGATACCATACAATTCAGCAGTACAAATGGTTGCTAGAGGGTTGGGTTAGCTGACTTTACTGAAAGTGCGAGAGTAAACTGCACAACCTACGCAGGTAGATATTTTCGAGCCATCAGTGTAGAAGTGGAGATAGTCACTATATTTCTGCTCTAGCTCTGCGAACTCCCGCAAGAGAACACGAGGAGGAACAACCTTTTTGCTGTACTTTGAAAGTGACAAATCACAAGAGATTGGCACCAAGTTCCAAGGAGCAACCCTATAGACCCGTCTCAACAAAAGAGGCTTATCAAAGGAAAGGTGCAACGACCTTGCCATGCTCTCAGCCCGAAGGCTCAAGGGTCGAACAATACTGGGCTTATTCTCAAAAAGGCGCAATGATGCAGAAGTCTGCAGAGCGGAGAATGAAGGGTGGTGTGGATCTCTTTAAATTTTGTAGGCATAGCAGAGACTAAGATATTGTCTGCGTCGCTCAAGGGACATCTGATGCGTTTCAGCATACAGAATCGGCACGGGCGACATGCGAAAAGCACCTGTGGCTAGACGCAGCCCCAGAAGATGGATTGGGTCTAACATCTCCAAAGCAGATGGTCGTGCCGACTCATATACCGGTGCAGCGTAATCCAACCGGGACCGCACTAGAGAGTTATAAATTCGCAGCAGGCACCGTCTGTCAGACCCCCAAGTTGTGTGCGACAGCACCTTAAGAATATTGGAAGATTGTAGGCATTTTTGTTTTAGTTTTTTCAAGTGGGGTAAAAACGTGAGCTTTTTGTCGAATATCACGCCTAGAAACTTATGCGCCTCCTTTACAGTAATGGTAATGTTATTCAGGTGCAAGGTAGAATCCGGTGACAACCCTCGACGCAGCGAAAAAAGAACACATACGGTTTTGACGGGGGAGAAACGAAACCCATTTTCGGCTGCCCACTTGCTCATTCTGTTGATTGTCATTTGCAGTTGACGTTCGCAACTATGCAGATTGAAAGAAGAAACTGAAATTTGCACATAATCCAAACACAAAGAATAAGGTACTGTCGGTGGTATCACCTTAGCCAGGCTATTGATATTAACTGCAAAAAGTGTGACACTAAGCACCCCTCCCTGAGGGACACCACTTTCTTGAGAAAACACATCCGATAAGTGTAGCCCAGACGGACTTGGAAATTACGTCCCATTAGGAAGCTTTGTACACATCGCAGCATGCGACCCCGAACACCGTAAGCATACAGATCCCGCAGGATCCCATAGCGCCACGTTGTATCGTATGCTTTTTGCAGATCAAAGAACATGGAGAGACAAACCTGGCGGTGTACAAATGCCTCACGAATAGAGGTTTCAAGGCGGACTAAGTGGTCCAGGGTGGAAGTCCAGCTCGAAAACCTCACTGATTAATGTCAAGCACATTCTCAGTCTCCAATTAATGAACGAGATGTCGGTTAATCATTCTTTCGTAGGTTTTTCCCAAGCAGCTTGTGCGCGCAATGGGCCGGTAGCTAGTCGGTTGACAAGAATCTTTGCCAGGCTTCAGAAGAGCGATTACATGAGCTCTTTTCCAAATCTCGGGAAATGCAGAGCAGTGCCACAATGAGTTATAAAAGGTCAGCAAACTGCCTAGAGAATCAGGTGACAGGTGCCTAAGCATCTCATAATGAATATTGTCTGGTCCAGGAGCAGACTGTTTCTTTACACTGAGAGTCACTTCGAGCTCAGAGAGTGTAAAAGGCCTGTTGTACGGAGCGTCACGAGCACCAGACAGAATGATTGGCTGTTTCTCTGCTGTCAAACTGAACTTTTTAAAGGCTTCACTGCAGTTGCTTAAACTGGAAACGTCTTGAAAATGTTCTCCAAGAACATTCGATATATCTTTAAGAGACGTTGAAGGTGATGCAGGGAAGAGGGCAATGCTGAAGGGTAAATAGTCACCCCTAACCTTTCTAAGCCGATCCCACGCTTCTTTTGCAGGTACAAAACTACCCAAGGACGTCAAATACTTTCTCCAGGAGCTTCCCTTCGCCTGGCGTCTTGTCCAGCGAGCTTAAGCTCTCTTTTTTTTAAACTCAAGTAAGTTTTTAGAAGTTGGATATCTGCGAAAGATGCACCAAGCTTTGTTCTGGGACTTTCGTGTGTTTTTACAGTCATCATTCCACCATGGCTTGCATCTCTTTGGAAGACGACCGGACGTTTGAGGAATACTCCGTGTGGCAGCGCTTATTATAACCTCTGTGACATATAGTGTTGTTTCATCTGGGTTGATGTTCGAGATTATATAAGAGTCAATCAGTGCCGCCAATTAAAAAAATAGACCAATCTGCCTTGTCTAGCTTCCACCGGAGCATTCGCGTTAAAAGAGTCGGAAGAGAGACAGTACTCTCTAAAACAATAGAGAAGTGGTCGCTCCCGAAAGGATTATTAAAAACCTTCCATGAAAAGCATGGAAGTAATGAAGGTGAAGTAATAGAAAGGTCAAGAGATGTAAATGAGTTGTAGCAGAACTAAAAAAAGTAGGTTCTCTCGCGTTAAAAATACACAAGTTAGATGATAATAAAAACAGCTCAATTACTCGGCCTCGAGAGTCGAGGCGAGTACTGCCCCACATGGGGTGGTGGGCATTAAAATATCCTAAAATTAAAAAGGGTTGAGGGAGTTGTCCTACAAGCCCCTGGAGTTAGTGAAGTTGCAATGGAACGTTTGATGGCAAATAAATGAACACAAATGTTATGAGGCGGTCTAAAAGAAGGCGTACCGTTACAGCCTCAATCGGTGTGCAAAGAGGAACCTCCGAGCAGGCAATCCCACTCTGCACGACCACTGCTACGCCACCAGAACTGGAGTTCAGACGATCTTTGCGGAACACTTAATGATGTCGCAAAATCTGTGTATAATGTGTTTGAAGATGAGTTTGTTGTAAAGTGAGGGCAAAAGGCCGAAGCTCATCCATAAAATAATTAACATCATCAATGTTGGGTAAGAGACCTCGACAGTTCCATTGCATAAAATGCAGGTTTCTCATTTAGGTAAAAAGGTACAAGAATAAATTAATAAAAAGGGAGAGAGGAAAGAAAAATTAATGTTCTCGGTTAAAGAGGTAAATTGATCTACTAAAGGGGTTTAGTACTGATAGTACTAAAACCCTAGGCGTAATTTTTCAGGAAAATCTGTCATGTGATCTTCACATTGAAGGTCTCATTCGCAAGATTTCGAAGGCCGTTGGCATTCTTAACAGGTTTCCCTTCGACCTCCCAGTAAAAATTAAACTCCTTTTATACAACTCTCTATTTTCTTCACATCTAAATTATTGTCATCTGGTTTGGGGAACCACAACATTAACCAATATTAACAATCTTCATGTATCTCAGAAAAAAGCCATAAAGGGTATCGTCAATGCCCCATATGATTCTCATAAACAGCCCCTTTTTAAGACTCTGCATATCATTCCAGTTACCAACCTGTATGACTACACAATGATTTTAAGATACACCGCGGGCATTAAACTGAACAATCCTTTATTTCAAGAGATCGCTGGTCTAGCACGAAGTATAAAATTTTATTCTACTCGTAATGAGGATATCTGGAAGATACCATACAGCAGAACAAACTATGGAACGCAGATGTTGAGACACCACCTCCCATCATTATTGAACAATCTAAGGAGCAACAACTTCACCATAGAAACACTAACACCTCGTGCCATCAAAAATATGTTTCTGTAGCTCACTTATTTTTGTATAGTGCCTTATGATATCAGTGTTATATTTCCCAGATACAAGTGTCTACATGTTTTTTATTTTTGTTTTTTCTTACTTGTCTTCCTGCTATATAATTATTGATTTTGTTTACAATTTCTGACAATTTGCTTATCCGCCTCTGCCAAGAAAACGGGGGTGGGGCCCAGTCAAGCCAACATGTGTTGGCTTTTTGCCCATGCCCCTGTCGTCTGTACACATAGACGAAATAAACTGATTCTGACCTAATCTATTTGGGAGCAGTCACATGTTTCTTCCCTTTAGATTGACGGTTTTGGGTTTGCCACTCCATGTCTTCATGGTCAGACACAGGAGTAAGCTGATCAGTAGCCTCGTCCATCGCCTCTACCTCCTCAGACGACACTTTTCCTGTAGGTTTGGGTGGGTTCGCAACACGGGGTGGAAAACCCCGTCCACGACCACCCCCCACTGAAGAGGCAGGGGAGATACTGGGCGTGATGTAGTCCGAGTCCCTCTTCTCCTGCCCCTGAGGTCCTGAAGGGGCAGCCCGGTGCTGCCCTTTGGATGAGGAGGCCCTCTCCAGCGAGTTTTGGAGAGAGTGCCGCTCCTCACCAGAGGAAGTCCTCGAACCACGGACAGGCATTGCCTGCTCATTCTGACTCCGGGAGTCAGCTGGTGTGCTTCCCCCCGAAGCTGAATGCTTCTTGGGTGAGGAAGTCCTCCTCTGAGAGGAGGAGCGAGGGCCTCGCTCGCTCTCTTCCGAGGACGACCTGCGAGGTGTGGGCAATGGAGTCACCTCCATTTCCTCGGCGGCACCCGAGTCTTTGGAACAACTGGGTGCATCGGCTGCCTTTGCAGCCGAGAGGGAATGCCCAGGGAGAGAGAGCCTCAACCTGGGCGTAGAGGACTGGAATGGTTTCCCAGGGTTTCCAAGAGACACCTAGGTTGCCACTGATACCTTGGACGGTGCAAGTCCCCTGCTGGACGCCGCCTCGGCAAAAGAGCCCCTCTGGAAAGCGGAAAAGCGACGCTTTGCATCTTGGTAGGTTATATTCTTTTTAACCTTAAGTGCAAGAAATTCCTTTTCTTTTTTGAACTGTTCGCAAGATCTGGAGTAGGCAGGATGGTTGCCACTGCAATTGGCACATTTGTTATCAGCTTTGCAGCCATCAGCGGTATGGTCCCTGACACCACAGCTGGCACATGTCTCACGACCGCGGCAAGTGCGCGAACCGTGACCTTAACGCTGGCACCGAAAGCAGCGGAGCGGATTTGGGACGTAAGGTCGCACCTTGCAGTTAATGTAGCCTGCCTTAATAGAGGGAGGCAAAGTGTGCCTCTCGAAGGTCAAAACGACATGTTTGGTGGGTCGTTCCTCACCATCTCGTCGGATTGTGATGCGCTTTGCAGCTACAACTCCTAGGGATTGCAGGCCTTCTACGGTTTCTTCCTCGGTACTGTCTATCTAATGGTCTTCCGAGATCACACCGCGAATGGTATTCAGTGTTCGATGGGCTGACACTGTCACTTTGAAGTCTTGGATCATTTGGAGATTTTCCAAAGCGGTAGCTTGGTATTTCTCGTAAACCTCCACAAGAAGGTCGCCCGAGAAAAGCTTTTTGGCTTCATACTTCGCTCCTAGCGTGCCTTGAAGCACTTTGGCAACAAGGAACGGAGACAGCTTTGAAAGTGGTTTGGATACGTCGTCGGAGTGATGAACAAAACATCTAGTAAAATGGTCATTTATGTTGTCCTTGGAAAGAAATGTTGTTAGAGCTTCGGTGTGGGTCCTTTTCGGGGCCCAATCGTTTGGTTTAGTTCTGGAACCCATATAGATGGGAAAGAAAGTTCAGTGCCCAGGTGCACCGCCCACCACGGAGCCCAACAAGGGGGTAGGTAATGTGTCATAGCAAGATGGGCTTGGCTGACACAATTATTCTACCAGTGCTGCCCGGGCACTATACCCTAGTGTGGTTGCAGGGACATGACTTGTTTCCACTCAAGGTTGGCCCTTGCTGCCTAAGAAGGTGAAAAAGGAAGGAAGAGAGTAGAGAAGACAAGAAAAAGAGGTGGGAGGAAAGTGAAAGAAGGAAGAAGAGGGTAGAAGAGGCGACTGACGGAGTCATCCTGGTCGGGCCAAGCCAGGACAACCGTCTACGAGAACTAGGGGCCGAAGCGGTGTATTGCCCCGCCGAGTCTGCCTAGGCCCCCCTGGTTGCACATTTTTTTAAATCTTTTTATTCGATTTAAATAATTAATAAACTGTCAAACGTTATGAACAATTCATTTGCATGACTTCTAATGTGTCCAAATATGGTAAAATTGCTGCATTTATTAAATTTTAGCATCAGAAAGAAAGCACTGCTTGAGAAAAAGGGCAAGGGACTTGCTTGGTTCTCTGCACTGTTTTTGTGACGCTGGTTAGAACACTGGCTGAAAAATGGCATCCAATAATGGCATAGACAATGGATGCGAAAACATAGCCACGGTATTAGACTGGATGCCAATATTGGAATAGCCAATATTTAAGCCAATGTTGGAAGAGCCAGTGTGTAAGGCGCTGGATGCCAATGTTGTTTAAGCCAATGGTGAATCCTTTATGCCAATATTGGATAAAAAAAGCGCAAACCATGTTGGTCCAACGCTGGATAAAACGTTCGCAAACCAGTAGTCCAACATTTGCACCAATGTTGGAGCACCATTGGATCGGGTGGCGTTTTCGAAAATGCCAAAGTCAGACCAATATTGGAACCATTTTTTGCCAACATTGGGCCAATTGGGGTCCAACAATGGTGTGCTGCATGGGATATCGCGCACATTCGGCACCGCGGGTTGCCCCCGTAGGTGGAGGAGGTTTCCCGCGTTGTCCGGTTAAAATATTACGCACTGATATTTAGTTACTCTCTCCGTGCCCGCTGGCTTGCCCGAACACCAAGAGACGTGGAAACCGCAAAAAGGTAGACGCTTAAATATGATTGCAGGGCCCCTTTAAGGCCAATTTCTCCATGCTTCTTCATTATCCTACGGAGAAAACTGAATTTACATGGTCCCTATAGGTTACAAAGACATTGAGGGGTGATTTGAAAGTTACAGATGTACCTTTATTTTTAACAGCAAGTTGTACTACCTTGCCGAGAGCCTGGTGCTGTTCTGAATTTTAAGATAGATATGGGTAGCTCTGCACTTCCATAAATATTTACGGTGGTACCCAACAGTGGACTTTGGCAGAACTTGTCAGAGTGTCATGAATTGGGACTTAAAAGAACAAGCGACCAAGGAATCCTTTCTTTTCATTTAGTGTGCAGATATTATGTTTTGAATATTTTGAGTATTGTTGCATGTCACTTGAAAAAACTGGCAACATGAAATGGGTTAATAAATCTCAATCTTGTCAGATATGACCAATATCAATGCCCAACTCTATTTTCAAGTAGGATAGTAATACGCAAGTAATTTGATTGTAATGTCCGTCATTCATAAGCTTACAAAAACTTTGTGGCCATCCTGGATTCTAATCGGTTACACAGGATATATGTGAGCTAATGAACATCCTCTCCTGCTGCTGCTTCCTCGGTGTAGGATGGACAACCCATTTACGGTTATCAAAATTCCGGACGAGGTAGACTGCCTGGCAGTCGTGCCAGTGACCTGGATTTCAAAACTCAAAGACATGTCTGCGTGGCAAGTTCATATTAAGGGGTCCAGGGTGTTCTCCTAGGTAGAACGGGAGGTGCCACCAGGCTTCATTGGCAGTGGTTGGGAGCTGTTCTCATGTACCGTCTCGTCATTTTCCAGTTAGTACTTATTTTGTACCTTTTTTCTCTGCATGATTTTGTGATGACAACTAAGTTCTACCTATCCGAAGGTTAGTAATTGTGAGGGCTCTTTAGATATTCTTAAGGACATTTGCAGTAAATTTTATCTAATTTATAGTTTCTAAAGTCCCTATACTCACTGATGACAACTAAAAAAATAGCGCACTCATCACAACGGAAAGGAGGTGAACAATAAGCAGCACAAAAAAAAAACAGAAACAACCGATTTGTTCGTGCTTCCGTGCCTACGCAACAACAATGTTGCTAGAATTTCGCAGTCCGCATTTTTCACGAATGATAAATATTAAGATTGTTTACCATCCGTGAAAAACGCTCTACAGAAGAAACGTCGGAGGTTTTGTACAGCAAAATTATTCATAAAAAGGAGCTGAGAACAAGTATTGGGATATTCGTTATGGATGTATATTTCTTTACTTTTTCTAGACCATGACAAAGAGGAAGAGGTGCATCCACCATTTGGATTGCCGTCCGCACGTAATCAATAAAATATTACTATTGTGTGTACTCAACTGAATGGTTTTATAAAATAGTGTTCATTTTTTTGTATTAAACTTGAACTGCCTCGTCATCTTTGTCCTTTTGCCCATGACGCACATTATGTAACAGTGTCTGTCTGGGGCCTGAGCTTTCTATCTGAATGATTTCGCTTTTGACGCCTTTGCACATTTGCAGCTGCCTTGCCTTCTGTCGCCCTCTTTTATAGGTACTATACACTGCAGGTCAAATGATGTCTATTCTCGATCTTGTCTCTCGCAACACATGCATATATCATGTGAGCAGCTAATCACTATTCAAACACAGCACATTATATGGCTCTCCGGTTTTGTCAGTTATGAAGAAGTTTAAATTCATTTGCGCTGTTGGAAGGCCTGCGTACAGTAGGCATTGGTCTGCCTCGTGGGAGCCACGGCGATGCACTGACAGGGTGTCTAATCAACCTGGAAATCCTGAAAGTGTCAGAATTATAAAGGAAACAATAAAAAAGTTTGCTAAATCAGCAAAAACAACCAGTGAAAGTGGCACGATGGACCGTAACAAAGCACGACGAACAAGCATTGTAACGGCCATGCTGAATAATGTTGGCCAAAGTGTAATCCTTCAGCCGAGGAAACGGCCAGGGATTTTTATTGAGATAGTAAGGTTGAGGCTAGACATGTCCCGGAACTTGAAATAAGTAATTTGGTAGACACCGTGACTGAGTAACCTGCTATGCCTAATATCTCGGGCGATGGTGTCGTACTGTATGGCTCGGTTCAACTTGTGGGATGATTTGTCGAGTGATTTGTTTACAGGAACGGTTTGTCATCATATGACGTGGTGACCCCATCTGTCCCTATAGTCATAACTTAACCTAGCTGTTTGCACTGAGATTCGCCTTCTCATGGGTTAGTCGGTAGAGTGTTAAGCTACGAATCGCTAAGTCCTATGTTTGACTCCTGCGGGGGGGCTACCCAGGCAGCACACCGTATTGGGCCAACATTGGATTTGATATGGCAAAGAATGGCCCAACAATGGCCCAATGAGCCATATGTTTCCCAATATTGGAATCACATTGGAAAATAATGGACTATCAAAGCCAATGGTTTTCCAATATCGGTGATATGTTGGCATAGGCTGGTCAACATTGGAGTGTCAAAGCCAATAGCTTTCCAATATCGGATACACGCCGGCATAAGCTGTCCAATATTGGACTGTCGGAGCCACTGGCTTTCTGATATTGGCTATACGCCGGCATAAGCTGTCCAATATTGGACTGTCAAAGCCAATAGGTTTCCAATATTGGATATGCGCCGCATAACCTGTACAATATTAGACTGTCAGAGGCAATGGCTTTCCGAAATTGAATTTAAGCTGGTTAATAATAAACTGTCAAAGCCTCGAGTTTTCCAATATTGGTGATGTCATGGTATAGGCTGGTCAATATTGCACTGCCATAGCCAATGGCTTACCGATTTGTGTCGCCTAGGCTATAAACCCGCGACCCTTTTTTGTATTGCAGAGGTAGGAAAGTGGAAAAGAGTCCTTCACGCGCTCGTAGGGGCGAGAATTTTATTTAGCCAACTTCATTAGGCGAACGTCGCCGGTGCTTTATAACCGCGATCACAAATACGCCCTTAGCTGCCTATAGGACTATTGCAGTTTTTTTGCCGGCTGCTCTCCCTTCGCATTGCCTTACCTCGGCGTTGAAAACTTAAATCCGTTTTTTAGATTTAATTATTTTTGGCCTTTCCCGTTTATTTTGTATGTATATGCATTCCGTAGTGTTAACGACTTCTGCTTTGTCCGTGCCCCTGCCATGTTTGTATTTCTTTCTGCGTGCTCTATTTTTGATATTTAATGTTTCTTTGCATATTTGTCATTGTCGACGAAGTGACTTCTACTCTCAGATTTACGAGAGTCTATCGCGCTAGAAAGTCGTCTATTGGACTCGAATGAAGTCTCGAGAGGGCTGCTTCGACTGCCAGTGCACATGTCATTAGTGTAGGCAGAGCAACGACGTAGCACTCGCGACGCGAGAGCAAACTGCGCCTCCATCTGGCCGGCCGCGCTCGCTCTGCGGAAATGTGAGCGTGGTACTCTTGAGCCCCGTTAGCTTACTGAAGTTAGAAGACGCTACTTTGTCGTCGCGAATCCTTTGCTCTTCCAACGGTCGCGAAGCCGTTTGTGCCCGGCGTATCCTACGCAGCATCTTTCCGAAATTGTTCGCGCAGCATCGGAACCTTCTGTCAGCGAGCGTCGGCGTTTCATCGTGTGTTGAAAATCGGACGATGTGCTGTCCGTGGTGTATTTTATGAAAAAAATTTGAAGTTTAAAAACGCTAACCTAACAGCGTACAAATAATTTTAGATTTATTGATAAAAAATATATATATTCATTTATTTTATTTATTTATTTGTGGACATCGTGCGCAAAATATAGTCGCGCTTCGTTCTTCATTCTAAAATTTAATGTGAGTTATACGACGTAAAACATAGTGTCTTCAAACTTGCCCCGTTTAGAATCACTTTTGGGCTGGACAGCCTCTTTAAAAATTCAAAAGCTGGCGTTCAGAGAGCTGTCCTGTTCAATCAGTATTGGCAGCAGGGTAGACGCTATGCGTGTTTTAGGCCGATCGTGTCTCCGGTTAGGGTCACGTGACTACAGTCTCGAAGCTGGTGATAAGGCAGAGCTCGGAACCTGACTAAAAGCCCAAGGCCACGCATAACATCCACTGCACTATCAACCTTGGGTACAAGTGACAAATCCTGACGAAAATAAACCCTGGAGAAGGGGAGCAAGAGGGACAAAGGACCAACACAAATCTCCAAAACACAGCTAGGTGACTGGTGCGCGACCGAAAAAATCCGCCTGGTCCGGGTATCGAACCCGGGACCTCTTCATTACAGGTGGAGTGCTCTACCAACTGAGCTAACCAGGGGTTAGACGTCAGTAGAGCAAACGGGTTTTATCAGCCGCCACCAGTCAAACACCAACAAGGGTGTGCTTCACCCTTGTTGGTGTTAGACTGGTGGCGGCTGATAAAACCCGTTTGCTCTACTGACGTCTAACCCCTGGTTAGCTCAGTTGGTAGAGCACTCCACCTGTAATGGAGAGGTCCCGGGTTCGATACCCGGACCAGGCGGATTTTTTCGGTCGCGCACCAGTCACCTAGCTATGTTTGGAGATTTGTGTGTGTCCTTTGTCCCTCTTGTTCCCCTTCTCCAGGGTTTATTTTCGCCATCATTCTTGTCCAGCTCGCTTGCACCTTTGCAATTAATTGCATTATATATATTACCTTAAATTGCTAGCTTCACCCTTGTTGGTGTTAGACTGGTGGCGGCTGATAAAACCCGTTTGCTCTACTGACGTCTAACCCCTGGTTAGCTCAGTTGGTAGAGCACTCCACCTGTAATGGAGAGGTCCCGGGTTCGTACCCGGACCAGGCGGATTTTTTCGGTCACGCACCAGTCACCTAGCTGTGTTTGGAGATTTGTGTTTGTCCATTGTCCCTCTTGTTCCCCTTCTCCAGGGTTTATTTTCGTCATCATTCTTGTCCAGCTCGCTTGCACTTTTGCATTTAATTGCATTATAATGACAAATCCTCTGGTTGGGTTCATTGTTGAGATGGGCCTGAAGATTAGCCTTTGTAAGCGCACCCCCCGTTCTGGGTTGCTTTCTTTCTACTCATTCTCTCTTTTTCTCCCTCTCCCTAAGCTGAAGGCGCAGCGTGATCACGTGGTTTGACAGATGACGCGTTAGCCGTTGACAAACACGGAGTGCCTGCGAAGACCGGACCTAGTTTCGCGTGTGATGTGGCCTGCGGGCCTGCTGTAGATTTCGCTTCTGTAGTAAATGTGGTAAATCTAGTTCTAGAGTTCCGATCACCAGCAGCGCATTTCGTCTTAGTGCCAAGTGCGATGTTCAACATGCGGATTGCCAAGACCATGAATAATTGTTTGGCAGCGCCGCAACATCGGTGATCTTCCTTTGTTGTGGGCATACACGTGACCACTAGCTTCGACGGACCGAAGACACGACGGACCGCCTTCTCTTCCATGTGAGTGACAAGGAGAAGTCCTCCTGACTATTGGGATAGGTATTCTCGCTACGCAATGTACGTTTTGTCCCTATCCGATGAGTTTGAACCATGTCGAGCTCTGTGCCAGGAATCTCCGACGAGTTCAACGTGTAATCCAGAGCGATCGGCCCGAAAGGCTCTGTGCAGCGCTGTTTGCAAGTGCTTTTTATTCTAATAGACCGTGAGAGACGTTCTGATTAGTTATTTTTGTGTTCGGTCATTTTTAGTTAATCTTTTTTTTTGTGTAAAAATATGGCTGTCTTCTTGGCGGTAGATGTGTGCTGTAGTAAAAAGTCCTCCCGGTATTTCCAAGCCGAATACCACAGAACGTTGTGTAGTCCTTATTTGCCAAGGTTCGGCATGTTGGTTGCGAGTCGAGCGTTAGTTATGTCACCGCGTTTTGCGAATGTAATTGCCAGTAATTGTCTTTACACGACAAGCTATTTTATGTGCGCGATTTATTTTAAACTCTTGATTGATTCAAGCATCAAGTTCTGCTCGACTGTCATGTTCTTACGTATAACGGGGTATTTATTGAACTGTTAATTTAGTAGTGCGTTTGACACTGGTGAGCTGAAGAGGGAGGCCGGCGGTGTGATTTATAAATTGTAAATATCCCAGGCAGCACAAAATGAACGGCCGGGCAATGGCTGAAGCATTTTGGCCAGTCACATTTCCTGCGGCCTAAGGTCGGTCAAACTACTATGCCCGAACATGGCTGTGGGCCTTGGCCAAAGACTTGAGGGGACTGGCTGTTGGAGGCTGGCCGATGACCTGTAGCCGGACACAAGCTGAAGGCTAGCAAATAAAGACCGGCCAAAGACTTTGGTATGGACACAGGCCAAAGGTTAGCATCCGGGCACTGGCCAATGCCGTGTGGCCGAAAGCAAGCCGAAGTCAAGCAGCAGGACATTGGCCAATGACCTGCGATTGAAAGCTGGCCGGAGCATAGCAAATGGAGGCCGGCTGAAGACTTGTGCCAGAACACATGCCGAAGATTAGCATCTGGGCACTGGCCAATGCCGAGTGGCCGAAAGCAAGCCGAAGTATAGCAACAGGGCATCGGCCGGTGTCCTGTGATCAGAGGCAGGCCGGAGATTAGCAACTGGGCATCAGCTGTACATCAGATGTCAGGTGCTAGCCGAAGACGGTTGACCGGGCACAGGCTGATGACATGCAGCTAGACACCGGCTGATTCCTTGCAGCTAATCATAAGCCGTACCTTTGCGATTGGGTGCTGGCACTACAGCCGAGGTCACACATTGGTGAGCGACTTGCAGTTAGGTATTAACCTTGCAATGAATTCATGGATGCACTGCAGAACATGAGCCTGTGCCCGACATTTTGCCTGCACACTTTGCGGAAGTTGTATGAGTTACAATCAACCACTTGAGATCAAATGTCGGGATGCACAAACTATTGGGAACTGGTTTGTCTTGTTAAAACAAAAAAAGGCTGAGGATTTTCTGGGACTATTTTTATTTAACCTTTTCCATTTCTTCATTCCGCCTCTTGCTTTGCTCACCATCACGGTTGACAAATGACCACAGCCATCTCTTTGCGACACCTTGAACTGTCGCTTCGCTCAAGTCCGCATACTTCACCGTGCCGGCAGCTGAGAAAAAAAAAAGCATTCAGTTTATACACACAATTACAGTCGAACTGTTTTATCGAACTCGCAAAAAACCCTCTACCAGTCACAACATACTGAGTAATTCGATATAAAAGTTCTAATAAATTTGACAAGAAACAAGAATGCCATATTTAGGAAAGTTAATAACTCTCAAAGGAGTGTCTGTACGTCATGAGGGACGCGCCAAGCAGCTATTCAGTGGCCGTTTCTTCCATTTTTCAAGGTCTCTCCGGCTCACCCTCTCCCTACTCCCTCCGCGGAAGAGAATTTTTTCTTCTCTTGCGGGTGGTCAAGCCGGAAGAGCCGGCTTGCTCTGCAAGCGGACAGCTGCAAGCTTTTCTCTTGAAAGAGAAAAGCCAGCTTGCTCTGCAAGCTCGCTTTTTTCTTTCAAGCGGCCTCAACGCCGGCAGGCGCGTTGGGGAAAGCCAGCTCTGAAAGCTGGCTTTCCCACAACGGCCCGCCTGCTTTGAGTGAAAGCCAACTTGCAGAGCAAAACGGCGCTCTTGGCAGTTCAATGTATCGCGAGAAACCGCAATTTTCGCTCAATGTAACCGCATTTTTTGCTCGATGTAACAGCATTTTTCGCTACGCATTTTCATTGCAGCTACTAGTCTGTCCAGAAATAGTTCGATACAAGGGACAGTTTAAATTAACTGGATTCAATATAACTGAGTTTGACCAGTGAGAGACGATGTCATGCACAATCATGTGATACCAAGATGGGCTGAAGTTGCTTCACTTTGTTGGATATACATCGCAAGCAAAAAAATTAAATGGTGACCATCGTTATGCACAATGCTCATGTGACCATTTATAGGGGTACATTAGAATTCTAAACACTTGTATTAAAAATTGAATAAGCAACCCCAATTTCGTTAGCCAGAATTGAACAAAAAGCTGCAGTTATTAGAGGTGCAGATATTTTATCAACTTCAAGAAACTCCGTCAATGATCATTAATTGCCATTTTGGAGGTTTCATTCATAACCCATTTGACTGAAGACTGCATGGGATCAAGATTTCTAAAATTTAACTTTCTCGTTCAGAAGAGCCCAATTTGACCGAGTTTAATAGAGTATTTACTTTTATACTGTTCAATGACCATGCAATGTGTGAGGTTACTTTTGAAACTTAACCTTCAAAGCCACTTGGGGTGGGGCGAGACTTTGAAAGTCATTCTGATAGAATGGGACTAGCGTAAAATTGTCAGAAATAATAAGGCCTGTGAAATTTTAAGGAAATGTGGATATATTTTGGTTATACATGATAAAATAAAACAGCGCAAGAAACTATAAAAGGAAGAGACACACCGGATAGAACAGGTTCTATTTGGTGTCTCTCTTCCTCTTATATTTTCTTGCGCTGTTTCAAAACACAAAGAAATGCTAGTTTTGACTTCTCAACTGAGTTGCCAAGATGTAAAAAAAAAAGAACTAGTTATCAATCAATTGCCTTTCTAAAGTGGGGCCCACAGACATGCCACCATTTTTACACATGCACACTTATTTGGCAGAAGGGAATGATGTTGTTCACTTGCATTTGGTAGCTTTAAAACAGGTAAAAAAATGTGGCGGCTCTTCATATAAGCCAAGGACAAGTGCTAAATATCCCAGAACAATGGTGTGCTAGAAAGCATTTGAAAACAATGTCATTTTCCTCCGCCAAAAAAGCCTGTATGCAAGTAAATGGTGGCACGGCGTCCCGGCTAGTGCTCCATGCACGTGCAGAGGGCACCAGCACGAGCAGCACACACATGAAGGTGGCTTTGGCAGGTTTGAAATTACATGTGCTTGCTGGCAGAAGCAAAGAAATGACGGTGGCGAGTTGCCCTGCTTGCAATCGTCTACAGGTCAGCTCAGTAGCACACGAGTCACGCATCTTTCAGGGGACTGCGGCAAAAAAAAAAATGTATGCTCAGGGAAAACATAACCGGGAATGTATCAATCCAGTTCTATTCTACCACACACCAATTAGTGTTAGCTTCTCACTTGTGGGAATAAGATGCAGAAAACTGGTTACATTAGCCAGGTCATTACTCCCTGAGAAATTCTAGTTTTGCAGGCACCTACTCTCTCATTTCTCCCCGCCTAAGGCATATTGACCTGCTTCAAATTTGCCGACACATAGGCCAGCACAAAGCAGATAGACCACGAGTGCTGCATCAGCATTTGGCTGGGGCTCGTGTTCTCAGTGATCAGACCAAGAACTAGAGATAAAGCAAACATTTTCCGAACCTGAGGTTTGAAGAATTCAAAGATGTTGAACCTTTCTAACTTTGACACTAAAAAATGTAACACTGAACGTATCATATTGAAAAATTCGACTATTTTAGTCATTATTTTTTACGGATTTGTCAAACTTCGAACCCGTGAAGTCCAAAAGTTTGACGAAGCTCAAACTTTTGATCTGAGGAACTTCTAACCAAAACAGGATTCAATCAATACCTACATGTTCAGAACACATAGCAACTGCTTTGAATAACAAGTGACCACGTTTGAACTGTGCAGATAATGATAGCTGTCGCAGAAGACTGACTCAAAGCTCAAAGAGGCAAGCTAACAGGCTGAGTGCTGACCTGCCCAGCAAATGCAGCGAGCGAGCTATCTGGTGGTAGCAACAGCTGTACCCATCTCTGTTCTTTGCAAGCTTTGTTTAAACTCTGCTAAACAGAGCTCACACATCAGAAAATTAAGAAATTACTTGAAACTGTAAAACTGGGACCCTCGTGCGATTTGAAGACTTCTAACTTTACAAACTTATACTTGGAACAAAATTCTTAATCTTCAAATAATTCTAACTTCAACCAAGAAATTTCAAATCTCCAGATATTTTTAAAAACAAAATTGCAAAAAGAAAGAGGAAACTGTTAAGCTTTATTTTTATAAAGATCGAAAGCTTCGAACTTTGTGAATTCAAACTGTGGCAATGTTCAAAACTTGTTCACTTTGCAACCTTTTCGAACTCGAACCTCAAGAGGTTCGCGACGCCTCTACCAAGAACCCTGCCGAATGCAGATGCGACACTCGTGTTCAATTTGTGCACTGCACTGGTCTACCTACGCACTGTCAAATTTAAAGCGTGCAGGCCTTGAGATTTCAGAAGGTGTTGTCTAGACCCCCTGGTGGCAATCAGTTCATCGAAGAATGTTTCACCGACAAATTGCTTCGTCGACGAAGACTGTCTGTTTCAGCAACACATCTTGAAACACTTCATAGTAAGCTTCCTTTTTGATGACAGCTTTGAAATTGATTTTTGGTAACATGAATATCGCCGGACCTCTTTAGGATCGAAGCTCGACCACCAGCGCCCCATTTCTGCCCTTTCGTTTGCTAGCAAAGCTTTCTAAAAAGGCTCGCCGCAAGTTCGAGCCCAAAAATAGATTCATTTTCCCCTTGCAAAGCAAGGGGTGACTGCACAAAGCGCGGCTTGTTAGGAATTGTAGCTTGCTGTCACGGTGCCGATGAAACATCGCAACAGTGAAGGTTGCGTAATGAGTGTTGATAAAATGTGCACTGATAAAAAGTTTGAACTAGCAGCTAGCCATGGCTGGCATTCCGCAGTGACCGCTTTCTGTGGACGCCGTGAAATTACAAAGTTACCTGTCTTCGGTGGTGCATGCAGTTGCAGAAATTATTAAAAGCAAGCGTCGACATCACACTTCAGCCAATTCCGATCCTCTGTTTACGTGCTCTTTAACAAGCCAAGACATTGTAAATGTTCTCCCCCCTTTCAGAGAAGTTCCCTGCATCCAGGTTGTGGTACACGCGGCTCTCTTCAGCCCTGTAGGGAGCAGGAAAAAAAGACGACCTCAAGTAAGCAGGAGTGCACAGGAGATAAAACCAAGAGGAAAATTGAACGTGTTCTGAAAGTAGGACCAGCTATATTAGCTTGAGATATTTCATAATGAGCCTGAACTAACCCGACACATGATAAGCTGGCAGAACTGGACCTGAAGTAGAAGACATTCAAACACGAAAAAAAGAGAGATGTTTAGACCGAATCATGAAGAGCGAAACTGTTTTGTAGATACAGAAAACAATGCTACAAAAACTATAGGTATGTAAGCAGTGTTCTTTATTGTGTGGCCTTTGCAATGGCTCCCTGAAACAAAGGTAG
>JABSTQ010002198.1:0-29249 GCA_013358835.2 Ixodes persulcatus | reverse complement strand
TTCGAAACAAAAGAGGAATCACTGTGCGCACTGCCCCAGACTAGACAGCCATTTGCCACAGTGAGTTCTGACTGTCTCGATGTGTATGGTTGCATTTCTGCGTCGCGTTCAACCGGTGGCCACCCTTCCACGACGTACAGGTAGACCTTCGACAGTGTCTTGTCTCTAGCAGTCTCCGCCGCGATGTCGGATGCCCTGACTGGAAGTTTGGTCAAATTTTCTTCAACAATTGCATGATGTTTGAAGGAAAAGAAGCTCACATCGGCGACTTCATGCTGAACTTCCGCGTCAAACTCTGCATCAGGTCCTTGAGTAGTCGTGACAAGCCATCAGCGTTTCCAAACTGAGTTATTGGAGTATGCTTAATGACATACGACTACCCTTGTAGGATCAAGGCCCATCGTTGGTCTGTTGGCAGCCGCCACAGGGATTTCTTTCACTGGACCAAAAATTACCGTCAATGGCTTGTGATCTGTATACAAGACAAATCTTCTTCCCCACAGATAGAGGTGAAACTTTTTTACGCCAAAAAGTATGGCTAGAGCTTCTCGCTCAATCTGGGCATATCGTTTCTCCGGGGAAGTTAGCGTTTTCAATAGGTGCGCAATTGGGCGTTCTTTTCCTTTTATCTTGTGAAAGATGACCGCTCCCACGCCAACTGATGAAGCATCAGCCGCCAAATAGATTGTCTCGCTTGGATCGAAGTGAACAAGAGTCTCCATGAACGTTGAACGCGTCTTGATGTCTTCGAAGGCTTCACGCAAAGCAAACTCCATTGCCAAGGAACATTCGTCTTGAGTAGATTACTCAGCGGTGCGCACAGGTCGGCTAACCCTGGCAAATACTTTGCGTGGTACTGAACCATGCCCAAAAATGCTCGTAGGCCATGTAGGTTAGACGGCGCCGGCATTTTCAGTATGGCTCCAACTTTCCTTTGAGAGGGACGTATTCCTTCCGCTGACAGAATCTGACCCAAATATTCCACTTCTGGAGACATAAAGGCACATTTCTCTTTCTTTAGCGTGAACCCATAGTCTTTAGTCGTAGGAACACGAGCTTCAAGTTCTTGATGTGCTGCTGATCAGTTTCTCCAGTTACGATTATATCATCCAGGTAGCATGCCACGCTTCCCAGGCCAGCGGTTACTTGTTCCATGGTTCGCTGGAAGATGGCAGGCGCTGATGATATGCCAAAAGGCATCCGGTTAAACTGGAACAATCCCTGGTGAGTGTTTATGACGAGATACTTCTTTGTATCCTCCTCCTGCTCCATCTGGAGATATGCCTCCGACAGATCCAGTTTCGAGAACTTCCGCCCTCCGTTGAGTTTCGAGAAAAGTTCCTCGGGTCGTGGGAGCGGGTACTGCGCGACGTTCAACTGAAAATTGACAGTCACGCTGAAATCTCCGGGACAACAACGATCGGAGAGGCCCACTGCGCTGTTTCCACTGGAGTCAGTACGCCGTTGGCTACTTGTCCCTTTAAGTCAGACCCTGCCGCTTCGCGCAATGCAAACGGTAGTGGTCTTGGCCACATGAACTTCGGAATGACATTCTCTCTGAAGTGAAGTTGAGCCTTGATCTTCGTGCACCGACCAAGTTCTTTTCTGAATAGTACTGCGCAGCTAGTCAGCAGCGTCTTAAGGCTCTCTTCTGTTTTCACAAGTGCGACGAACAAGTTGTTGAGATTCAATTTCAGAGCACTCACCCAGATCCTCCCCAACAAGTTTACTTGGCTTGTGCTAGTAAAAATAGCCTCTAGACTGTACTTCTTGCCTTCAAATTCAACCTGAAGCTCACATTGGCCCTTGCCCTTAATGACCTCCTTGCTGAATACTTGCAGTTATACGGAGTTTCGTTCAGTTTCGGTTTTCCGAGGCGATGCCAAGTCTGAATGTCCAGTAAGGTGACTTGTGAGCCCGTGTCTATTTGGAGTTCCACTCGCTTGTAATAATCGCCCCTACCGAGTTGCATTAGGTCGGTGTCTCGTGCGCGTTCGGCTTCACAGCTGGAGCGGGCGAGTTGCCGATCGTGTAGACTTTTCTCGTCATACAAGTGTGGCAATGACCTCATTTGGAGCCCGCATTCGCATCCGACCGTCCTGAAGCCACTCTAGATCTGTTCGTCCAACCTTGGATCCCGAAAGTGCTTTGGATAATCGCCCCTACCGAGTTGCATTAGGTCGGTGTCTCGTGCGCGTTCGGCTTCACAGCTGGAGTGGGCGAGTTGCCGATCATGTAGACTTTTCTCGTCATACAAGTGTGGCAATGACCTCATTTGGAGCCCGCATTCGCATCCGACCGTCCTGAAGCCACTCTAGATCTGTTCGTCCAACCTTGGATCCCGAAAGTGCTTTGGACAATCGCCCCTACCGAGTTGCATTAGGTCGGTGTCTCGTGCGCGTTCGGCTTCACAGCTGGAGCGGGCGAGTTGCCGATCGTGTAGACTTTTCTCGTCATACAAGTGTGGCAATGACCTCATTTGGAGCCCGCATTCGCATCCGACCGTCCTGAAGCCACTCTAGATCTGTTCGTCCAACCTTGGATCCCGAAAGTGCTTTGGATAATCGCCCCTACCGATTTGCATTAGGTCGGTGTCTCGTGCGCGTTCGGCTTCACAGCTGGAGTGGGCGAGTTGCCGATCATGTAGACTTTTCTCGTCATACAAGTGTGCAATGACCTCATTTGGAGCCCGCATTCGCATCCGACCGTCCTGAAGCCACTCTAGATCTGTTCGTCCAACCTTGGATCCCGAAAGTGCTTTGGATAATCGCCCCTACCGAGTTGCATTAGGTCGGTGTCTCGTGCGCGTTCGGCTTCACAGCAGGAGCGGGCGAGTTGCCGATCGTGTAGACTTTTCTCGTCATACAAGTGTGGCAATGACCTCATTTGGACCCCGAATTCGCATCCGACCGTCCTGAAGCCACTCTAGATCCGTTCGTCCAACCTTGGATCCCGAAAGTGCTGTGGATAATCGCCCCTACCGAGTTGCATTAGGTCGGTGTCTCGTGCGCGTTCGGCTTCACAGCTGGAGCGGGCGAGTTGCCGATCGTGTAGACTTTTCTCGTCATACAAGTGTGGCAATGACCTCATTTGGAGCCCGCATTCACATCCGACCGTCCTGAAGCCACTCTAGATCTGTTCGTCCAACCGTGGATCCCGAAAGTGCTTTGGATAATCGCCCCTACCGAGTTGCATTAGGTCGGTGTCTCGTGCGCGTTCGGCTTCACAGCTGGAGCGGGCGAGTTGCCCATCGTGTAGACTTTTCTCGTCATACAAGTGTGGCAATGACCTCATTTGGAGCCCGCATTCGCATCCGACCGTCCTGAAGCCACTCTAGATCTGTTCGTCCAACCGTGGATCCCGAAAGTGCTTTGGATAATCCCCCTACCGAGTTGCATTAGGTCGGTGTCTCGTGCGCGTTCGGCTTCACAGCTGGAGCGGGCGAGTGGCCGATCGTGTAGACTTTTCTCGTCATATAAGTGTGGCAATGACCTCATTTGGAGCCCGCATTCGCATCCGACCGTCCTGAAGCCACTCTAGATCTGTTCGTCCAACCTTGGATCCCGAAAGTGCTTTGGATAATCGCCCCTACCGAGTTGCATTAGGTCGGTGTCTCGTGCGCGTTCGGCTTCACAGCTGGAGCGGGCGAGTTGCCGATCGTGTAGACTTTTCTCGTCATACAAGTGTGGCAATGACCTCATTTGGAGCCCGCATTCGCATCCGACCGTCCTGAAGCCACTCTAGATCTGTTCGTCCAACCTTGGATCCCGAAAGTGCTTTGGATAATCGCCCCTACCGAGTTGCATTAGGTCGGTGTCTCGTGCGCGTTCGGCTTCACAGCTGGAGTGGGCGAGTTGCCGATCATGTAGACTTTTCTCGTCATACAAGTGTGGCAATGACCTCATTTGGAGCCCGCATTCGCATCCGACCGTCCTGAAGCCACTCTAGATCTGTTCGTCCAACCTTGGATCCCGAAAGTGCTTTGGAGAATCGCCCCTACCGAGTTGCATTAGGTCGGTGTCTCGTGCGCGTTCGGCTTCACAGCTGGAGCGGGCGAGTTGCCGATCGTGTAGACTTTTCTCGTCATACAAGTGTGGCAATGACCTCATTTGGAGCCCGCATTCGCATCCGACCGTCCTGAAGCCACTCTAGATCTGTTCGTCCAACCTTGGATCCCGAAAGTGCTGTGGATAATCGCCCCTACCGAGTTGCATTTGGACGGTGTCTCGTGCGCGTTCGGCTTCACAGCTGGAGCGGGCGAGTTGCCGATCGTGTAGACTTTTCTCGTCATACAAGTGTGGCAATGACCTCATTTGGAGCCCGCATTGGCATCCGACCGTCCTGAAGCCACTCTAGATCTGTTCGTCCAACCTTGGATGTCGAAAGTGCTATGGATAATCGCCCCTACCGAGTTGCATTAGGTCGGTGTCTCGTGCGCGTTCGGCTTCACAGCTGGAGCGGCCGAGTTGCCGATCGTGTAGACTTTTCTCGTCATACAAGTGTGGCAATGACCTCATTTGGAGCCCGCATTCGCATCCGACCGTCCTGAAGCCACTCTAGATCTGTTCGTCCAACATTGGATCCCGAAAGTGCTTTGGATAACCGCCCCTACCGAGTTGCAATAGGTCGGTGTCTCGTGCGCGTTCGGCTTCACAGCTGGAGCGGGCGAGTTGCCGATCGTGTAGACTTTTCTGGTCATACAAGTGTGGCAATGACCTCATTTGGAGCCCGCATTCGCATCCGACCCTCCTGAAGCCACTCTAGATCTGTTCGTCCAACCTTGGATCCCGAAAGTGCTTTGGATAATCGCCCCTACCGATTTGCATTAGGTCGGTGTCTCGTGCGCGTTCGGCTTCACAGCTGGAGCGGGCGAGTTGCCGATCGTGTGGACTTTTCTCGTCATATAAGTGTGGCAGTGACCTTATTTAGAGCTCGCATTCGCATCCGACTGTCCTGAAGCCACTCTAGATCTGTTCGTCCAACCGTGCATCCCGAAAGTGCTTTGGATAATTGTTCCTACCGAGTTGCATTAGGTCAGTGTCTCGTGAGTGTTCGGCTTCACAGGAATTGCAAGTCGTTTTTAATCATCATATAAAACCGCCAATTGCAATTTTATTCTCCACGATTTCAAATTATTGACTACTTTTTAATACGTGTCCTCGGCAAGCTTTCGGGAGGGTTTGGCCTACGGGCGCTAACAACAATTTGGCGGCCTAGAAAGCAAGATATGTACTATTTTCTTTCTAATCGGGGAAGAGCGTTGATGTGGTTGACGATAAGCTAGAATTTTAAAGCTGACTGCAAGTACTAGTAGTGATAAAAATCGCTACGTATTTCTGTGCATGCTGTAAAAATTTGCGACACCGCGGGCCTTTCGCTAAGGGGCTACGCGGTGCCGCTACTTTTCCGAGCGTATAATAAATTCTATTTTGTTATTTTATTTGATGAAACCGTTTTTAGAAACAAAAATTCGTTTTCATTTAGTTTTGTTACTTCGAAATTTTATCAGAGTGTCTGTATCTTTTATGTTCTTCGTTCATACTAAAAACATTCAGGTTTAATTACGATTTACGCTGCTTTTGGACTCTGGGCCAGCGTCCTGGTGTAGACTTGGAAGCTAGCGCTCGGTTTCAGCACCTAGTTCTCGAGTCAAGCATTTGCTGGTTATTTCAGTAAAAGGGAATGAGGCGAAATAATTCAAATCACACCCAGAGAACAATGCAAAATAAGCGAATGCGAGATCAAAATCTCCATGAAAATAAACAAGCAAAGATGATGTTAAAAATAACAAAATCAAAGTCACAATTTTATTTATTTCACGAAACTCCCAGCCAAGTAGGAAGCCACGGCAGGAGCATTCACTACAAGTAGAACACATGCTGAGTACATCACAAAAGAGATCACAGAATGAAAAAAGAAGATAAATGACACGGAGACACACCATACACAATCAAAATGCTTTCTTAACACTTCACAAATGTGCGGGTAGCCTTACTGACAGGTGCAGTCACTTTTACATATCATAAAATACTTCTAAAGCCCTTACACCTTCTAATGCTGTTACTGGCACGGTACACCTGTAGACAATAAGTTGTACAAACCACATGGGGTAAAGCATCGAGCTGCTTGATGAGACGGGTCTGCAGGTATCCGACTTCAGATGCATACTTAAGATAAGGATGCACGAGTGTGTTATATGCTGAAAGTTTGGCTCACTTTGTATGCTAAATAATCCATCAGGTTGTGCATTATGTCTTACACAAACTTGAAATCCTGTAGATGCCAATGAAGTGTGCATTCTACAGGCAAAAGCTACCCCAATTCCCCAGTACCACATTGAAACCATGGGAAACACAAGAAAGATGAATCTTCAAAACTTTCTCAAAAATCACTTTACGCCATGCAGTCCCCTTCATAGTGGACTTTTCGAGACACTTAAGTTGATCTGCAACGAGAAAGCGCTTAAGTCCAAAGTGTAAATTGTTCCCTTCACGTTGCAACTGATACTCCTGTCATTGCGCCAATATTCGTTTTATCTGCATTGAATATAGTTGTCTTTGTAGATCTTTGTTATTCATCAGTACACCAGAAAAACTGGCATTCTGATGATACTGCCCCAAGTGTAAACAGTGGGCCTAAAAAAGAAAAAAAAAAAGATTATTACTTTAGTCATGTTAAGCGGCTAACACTAAGACAATAATATCGGATCTAAGTAACAGTGTGTAACTGTCTGCCCTCTTCCAGGAAATAAACAGCAGTCGAAAATGAAAACTCATCAGCTGTTGCTACGGCAATCTGTCCAGGACAAGCTGGAGAAGTAAGGCCCTGTAGGGCGCTGCTCATACCTTGCTCGGGCAGCCATGGGACGGCACACACTTCTAAAATGAATAAATGAACAGGGACAACAGTCATTGTAGGTGTGCCTCAGTCGATCTGGAAACAGTATCATTGTGCTAAACTCACCAGCAGCTGGGGGGATTGCCGAACCAGGCTGCTTTGTGGAAGCTGGGAAAGTTAAGTTCGGTACAGCACCGCTTGGAACTTGCTGGGGGTTCTCAGGAGGACACCCTCGCCTAGAATGAACAAAGACGGCACTAGTGGTATAGTGAGCCTCAGTTGACCTGGAAAGGGTATCGGACTGCCAAACTCACCAATAGCTGTGGTCACTGCGGCAGATTGCCCCGAGGGAAAAGCTCCGCTTGGACCATGCTGGGGGCCCTCTAGAGGACGCACAGTCCTAGAATGGACAGAGATGGCACTAGCGGTAGATAGGCCTCGGTCGACCACGAAACAGTATCGGACAGCCAAACTAAAGATCAGCTGCGGTTCTGCAGCAGTCTGTCCTGGGGATGTTTCAGTACTGTGGGCATTGCCTTGTGGTGTACTATTCAGGTTTTGCTGGGGGTGCCTTGGGGACTTTAGGGAGGCAACCAAAACAAACAAATAGAACTGCATTTTGTAAAAAAAGGCATCCAAAATCATCAGTTTGTGCATAGAATTTGTATTATAAAACTGATGCAACGTGTCTGACTGAAGGAAAAACAAATATATATTTTGTGAGATGTTTTACTCTCTTGGTTGAATGTAACGAAAAAAGAAATGTTTGGGAGAGCATCTTTCCTCAGTTTTTTGCTCTCCTTTGTTTTGCATGATTAGTGTTTTGAATTGGTTGATACTGAAGTGGTCCTGTAATAGATTGATGAGATCGGATTTTTGGTCGAGAGCACATCGTGTAACGCCACCTGAAACACCCGTTTCTGCAGATCCTAGGCTAGCCTGCCAAAGACCTGCACGTGGAGTTTGCGCTGTCAAAAGCTGCTGGCGCGAGTGTGGGGTTGATCTCAACTGTTTTATTTCCTTGCGTTTTTCGATTCTATAAGACTACGAGCGAAGGAGACCCTATTGAAGCTACGAGAGCGAACGCACTTTGAGCGGGCGGAGCACACACGCTCGTCCAATAAGAGCGTCGTCAGAGAAAACATACTCCTGCTTGTCGCACTGACTGCGCAATGCTCGGGTCCGCAGCTGCGGCAGCGATGCAAGCTATCTGTGCGAAACAAAGTATGATACGCGAGCACGTACGCAACACTTGACGAGAGTGCGCATTCCGTATTCCGCATGCACCCGTAATTGGGAGCGACGCCGATGCCACAACCACGAGCAGGAGCAGGCCGTTTGAACGACTTAAGGCCCCGACGCACAGTTGCGTTTGAGAGCGTTTCACTGCGTTGCGACTGCGAGAACGCAGGACATCCATACTTAAAGGGGCTATGCAACACTTTTTTTACTTTGCGCAAATACCGCTTAGAACGGATCCCTGACGTTAATGACCTATGAAACACGCCTTCGTTTTTCACCCGACGCATTAGAAGTCCCAGAAAAAAATTAAAAAACAACGAGCAGCGTTCACGCCCTCAACTCGCAGCCAGAACAAGCGGCCACTTGATCTGGAGCCGATTATATGCCGCCAATGTTGATCATAGCCACGCGCTGGGGTTGGCAAAGCACAGGACACGCGCTGAGTTCCAGACATTGTTATGGCTCGGCTATTGTCGTCGTTGCAGCGATTGGACACGGGCCACTACTCGAATGCTTCTCGAGCTATCAATTATCACGAGCCTAAATCGAGTGCCCACGCAATGCTCGGGTCCAATCTATGAACCGCATTCAAATATCGTCATACGGGTGTACTGCGATCCCCGCGTTACGTCATCGAATTTTGCAAGGGAGAGATTGAATGAAAATGATCGCTTTTGTCCTTGAAATTACACCGCAACAAAGGAGTTTCTTGGCCAGTGGCATTGCATGCGAGTATCCTTGAGTCCCACTAGTGCCAGTAAGCTCGTGTAAAGTGAAAAACATTCCAATTGAATATCGTTGCACAGCTCCTTTAAAGGGGCTATGCAACAATTTTTTTACTTTCCGCAAATACCGCTTAGAACGGATCCCTGACGCTAATGACCTATGAAACACGCCTTCGTTTTTCCCCCGACGCATTAGAAGTCCCAGAAAAAAAAAATTAAAGAAAAACGAGCAGCGTTCACGCCCTCAACTCGCAGCCAGAACAAGCGGCCACGCGATCTGGAGCCGATTATATGCCGCCAATGTTGATCATAGCCACGCGCTGGGGTTGGCAAAGCACAGGACACGCGCTGAGTTCCAGACATTGTTATGGCTCGGCTATTGTCGTCGTTGCAGCGATTGGACACGGGCCACTACTCGAATGCTTCTCGAGCTATCAATTATCACGAGCCAACATCGAGTGCCCACGCAATGCTCGGGTCCAATCTATGAACCGCATTCAAATATCGTCATATGGGTGTACTGCGATCCCCGCGTTACGCCATCGAATTTTGCAAAGGAGAGATTGAATGAAAATGATCGCTTTTGTCCTTGAAATTACACCGCAACAAAGGAGTTTCTTGGCCAGTGGCATTGCATGCGAGTATCCTTGAGTCCCACTAGTGCCAGTAAGCTCGTGTAAAGTGAAAAACATTCCAATTGAATATCGTTGCACAGCTCCTTTAATCCACCTCTTTCGAAATCATGGTTCAAGAGTTTCTGGTATGAAAACACATGTTCGACTTCCATGGATTCACGAGCGGCCATGGCATGCTTTCAAGCGAGATCTCGTGAGAGCGCTCGTGGTGTGCACGCGCGTTCTCTCCCAAAAAATCTTGAACCGGTGATTTCTTAAAGAGGTGGATTTATCGCGTGCCAAGCAATTCCTTGAATTGGATTCCACGCATTATACGAAGCACAGATGTGCCAGTGACTCGCTTTTGTTTCTTGACGCAACGCAGTCAAACGCTCTCAAACGCAACTGTGCGTAGGGGACTTTACTTCCACGGCACGGGCGTCCGTGCATGCCAAGTTGGCAATGTTGTGCTCCCTATAAGGAGTATTCACTGGGCGCCATATTTGTGGGTGCTGTCTAGAGCGCATGCTCAGAACGAGCCCCCATTAATAGGCTGCTAAGACCGGCCATTTTAACGGTGTGGAATGCACGTTACAAAAGAACTGTGGAAGCTAGCCATCAGCACGCGCTCAGCAGTCGCGCACACAGCTATGGCCGCCAGTGAATACATCCTATTACATCGCTCGCGTTTACGGTGGAATGGAATGCATAACTCGCTCTAAGCAGCTGTCTTTTTGCATGCTAATGAGTATTGGCGACGTGCGCGATCGAAAGCGTCGCTGTGGTCGGCCTTCCACGATTGGCCGAAGACTGACTATGACGTCAAGAAAGGATTTCTTATCGGCAGGTAATAAGAGGAATGTAAGAATTTAAATTTTGACGGTGTTGGTAGTGTTCCTTTGAGAGCGCAATGGTTTCAAGCTCCCCCCTTGGTAATTACAAACACCATCGAACTTGTTGTTCGCAAGGTAATGACGTCACGAGTGGAAACCATAGGAGGGCGTCCACCAAAACATCTCGCCACTAATACAGAGCACATACCTCGCATAACTTTGCGGCTCCCGTCGGGTTGAAATCTTTTCGACCGATTCGGTGAAGCAAGATCTTCCTCCGAGGTTCATTTTCCGTTTCAGAGGGAACACTGAAAAGCTTCCCGGTGGACTTTTCTACAGGCACAGCAGCCCGTCAGCTGCAGCGTAGTAACATCTTGGGAAATTCATGGCGACCGGAAGTCCAAAAACGAAAGCCAGATGTCACGTGACGACTAGTCAATAGTGTGCGCGGCGGCTAGTTCAAAGAATGGCGCCACTTTTCCCAGGATAGAGGGGCTTTAAGCAAGGTCCGACTGCAGCGCCGCTAGTTCTCGTGACCGCCACCTGGGCCATTGGCCTCCGCAGGAGAATAGGAAGCTGCGAAACTGAGCTTGCTCCAGTAACGTTGGGCGACTGCTCGCCGGCGAATGATCACCCGAATTCGCCATAGGAATTTCGAACTCGTTTGTCCTTATGAAGCTGGTCACGTGATAGCCTCCAAAAGACAGCTTGGAAGCCCTCCGCTACGTGCCGTCTTTTATGGGGAAAGCGTCTACGGAGTTTTCAGAAAGCAGTTTCGTCTGCACCGAGGGAACAAAGAAAGATTAGGAGAGAAGATAATCTTCCCACCTGAGAGAAGCGACAAAAAGCACTCTTGGTTCACCGCCGAGGCAAATAGAACTGTCTGAGACGATAAGTTATCAGCACTCTTTCGATGCACTGAAAGTTTGCGTTACGCCAGGTTTTTTCTGCTTTCGTGACACTTGTAAAATCACTTAAAGCGTCCACACAAAAAAAAAAGTTTGATTCACATGGTGCAACTTTAATTGCGATTCAGATAAAGCGTTGCTCGTGTAATACAAAAAAAAAAACGAAATTCTCGGTGAAAGTTGCGGTGCGCTGCATTGGAGTTGCAAAATCGCAAGCAGCATCCTACCATGTGAATAAGGCTTTTCTCTGAGTCTTGTCGCGACCAAGCGGTTGTCCGGGACTTTGGTTACTGCAGGGAACCGAGCCAGGGCAGGTCTTCATCAGGACACAGGAATCGGGAAGGACCAGGGAGCGGGAGGGGTGTCTCGTGTAACTCTGTTTATTTACATATTGACAGGTTCAACCCGAGAGCACACGCTAGCAGCCACCTGCAGCTCCTTTTATAGCGTCGCATTTCACCATATGCCTAGCAGGGAAATCCCCGTGGTTAACGCCTCGACCAAAACGGTGGAGCCATTGTTCCTAACGTCCAGCAACGCCCTTCCACTCTCCCTCATATACCGCCACTTGCGTCACGCACACCGAAGGGCTACCAAGAAGGTAGCGGCATATGCCCCTCAAAGGGAATCAAATATCCCTCCGCCACCTCTGCATCCAATAGCGTCCCATCGTTTCCGTGACGTCGCGGCCAACGCGCGAGGAGGGCCTTGCCTTCCTGTACATATTTGCTTTATCTTTCGACTTTGACTTGGCATTGTGGAAGCCACGAGAGGGAGAGTAGAGGTTTCCCCCTCCGATGGAAACAAATACGACTTTCGAGGATTAGGTTCCCCCCCCCCCCCCCCCCCCCCCCCGATGGATACAAAGGCTGCTTTCAGGGGCTCGGCTCCCCTCTGAAGAATACAAAGGTCGCTTTCTTAAAACGTGGGATCGGAGACAAGTTGGCAGAACTCTGTAGCCAATATCTATCCATTGAAGCGGAACAAGGAGTGTTTCCAGTGAACTCTTCTTTCGGCTGCCGAGGGATTTGAAACGGGCGCATCACGCTTGTGGGAGGAGCTTCTCCTACCTTCTTGACTTGTAACCGACTATAGGTCATGGTGTCGCCGGTCACTCTCGGCGGTCAACGGCGCCATCGAAGTCCGGATGAAGGAAGAGAGATAACTCCCCCTAAGTGCAGGCGTCTTTGATTCCGTGCGGTAGGGAAGTAATCCCATAAACGCTCCAAGCTGGGGAAAAGGCGCAAAGCCCTCTCTTTTGTCCGGGAACGCCCCGAAGGTGTTGGGGCGCCGTACGTCGAGGACAGACAGAAGCAGCGAGGAAAGGGGTTGGACTGGAATGACGTCTCATAATAGGGAGTTTTCGCAGACCGCGTTTCCCCCTCCGCTACGCCGTCCGCAACGAAGAAGTTGCTACTGCGCCTGCGCGCCCATAGCCTTGACTGTGGAGTTCGGGCAACGTAGCGGGTTGCGGAGGGCGTTGCGGGACGGCGAACACGATCTACGAAAACTCCCGAATGACACTGGCGTCGTTCAACTCGACGATACTTCGTAGAAGGCCACGTCGTCCCTTTGTACGAGGGCACGTTGGCGAGCCCATGGCGCCTTTCGCTTTGCTTCCGGACACTAAGGGCGCTTACTGGGCACAGCTCACCGGCACCACCAGGCGGCGACGCTCAAGAACCTGTGGCGGTCGGACAGGACGGGCGAAGATCGTCTGCCTGCGCTTTGTTCTCGCACTCACAAAGGCCGCACAGTAACTCGTGTTTTTTTTTTATTTTTTTAATCTCAGCACGGATGTGCAGTTTCGGGGTCAATTTTTTTTATTTTGAGGGAAAAGAATTGTTATAGGAAAAGGTTTAACTAACATTTTCCGCACGCAATAAGTTTGGCAAAGTTTTTATTCCTTTATTTATTTTTCTGAGGCTATTATATTTGTAATGACTCAACGCCGGACATCTCTCCTGTTTGAAATGCGTACTGAATGCCTGCCCCTTTGAAAAACACATTTTTAATTATTCCATTTGAATGTTTTTTTATACAATTATATAATAGTAGGCGCTCTGCCAAATGAATTTAGAGAGTCTGTTGGGCTAACAAAATTAGCTCTGTCTATTAAACATGAGTTATATAACTAGGGCTCCATATCCCCAGTAATTTCAAATAAACCTCGAAAATTACACACCGAACCGGTGCAATAAAAATCAGGGAAAACTGAAAACCCCGATTTCAAGTTATCGCTATGTAAGAAAAAAACACACATGCTCACGGAAATACATTTTTATCTGCAATTTTAGTTCGTGTTCACCCGGGACACAACCCCCCTTAAAATGTTGGCAAGGCTGCTTTTTTTTCCTTTCCGAACAACGCACCGGTGTCCTTTTCTTATCGGTTCACGCGCCTGTTCGCTCTAAGAAATTCCTGCACGTCTACTTTCCCGCGAAACACTCGAAGAGCCAATCCCTGCGATCTACGAAATCAGTTCAACTGGGAACTCTATATTATGTAAAGCTATATAAGTTTCAAATCGAATGTAAAAAAGGGCGTAACGTGTATTTATATAAACAATTATGTTTCATTGTATGCAGCAAACTTGAAATCAATTTTCTCGATCCACATATTTAATTAAAGCATGAAATGCTTTCTAGCAGCGCCCCAATCCAAAAACTGTTGTTCATCCGTCTATGCGTGCATTTCCCGCTAAATTTAGCGCAAAACCTTGATTGTTGTTTAGGTCACGTGACGTCAATTGATGTCACGTGACCTGACGTCACGTTATCTACACGTCAATTAAGCTTCCTCGTCATTCGGCGGGGAAATTTGTCACGCGCCCAATAATCCAATTCAGTTTCCCCGCTAAATGTGGTGACACAATTGATGTCACGTGACCCAACACCTTCAGTTCCCCGTTAAATTTGACGGGGAAATTGACGTGACGTGACCTTACGACACGCGACACATAAATAAAATTTCCCCAGTAAAGCCAGAAGGAAAATTGGCGTTCCTTAATCTACCGGGTGTACCAAATAGCAGCCAGGCTCTTTAAATCGACCGGAAAATTTCCCACAGATGGTGCATTTGTTTCTGTAAAATTTGCAAAGAGCGAACTTACTTGAGGAAAGAGTAAAGAAAGAAAAGGGCTCAACTCCTATGGAAAAGCAGCGAAGCCACCGGTCTTCAAACAATGCGCCGCCATTTCTCACGGGATACAAGAAATAGCGCAAGCGGTCGCGACGCTAACTGCCGCCAACGTACCATGCGTACCCAATGGAATACAGACAGAACTTGGTAAGTGATAACCACAAAGGTTTTGTTGTTGGGTGTTTCCATGTCCTTTGATACAGTGATGGCCCGGGCCATATTTTCTATATTTTTGTTAGATATATATTGTATAAAAGTCATGTCCTTGGGAGAAGCACCCGGCTATACATGCGTGTGTTTCACGAAATGAAGGACAAATCGTTCCTGTGGAAATTACACATCGTACAGAAAAAGGGTTGATAAAATATGAAATATATAAAATAAACAGGCGTCTGACATAGGTGAATAATTAAGGTAGTAATTAACTTCATATTAAATTTGAAGGTACCATTTCAATTACAAACCTATTGGGTGTAACTGAAAACTATTAAATCCGCCCACATAATAGAGATGTAAGGCACACGCAGCATTTTTTTACGGCGCTCCGTAAAGTACACTAAATATGTACGTGTTTTGAAGAAGAAAGGGATCGCGGGTGGGTGGTAAGGAGGCAACGCAAGGAAAGACGAATACAAAGCTACACTAGGGACACCATCACTTTTTACGACCTACGATAGAGCTGCAGCACCGTCTTTTTCCTATAAAATGCCTCTTTGGAGCCGACGTCGTACGGCAAAGTAGATATAACGAAGACAGCTGAGCTCATCTTTAGTGAAGCTTTGACGTTGTTTTTCTCTTAAGGACGTTACACGTTACTCGATGCTTTGCCATCAAAGTTAGTTCAAGTCGCTGTGAGCGGCTAAAAAGAGTATATAAAAAGCTAAAATTAAAACTTTTTGTTTATTTTTCTTGACGTGCCATTTTCCCGGATGTCTTGAAATAAGCTTCGTTTCTACAATAATAACAGAACTACAATAAGGGCTAAGTATAGTTTTCTTACATATTCGTAAAATTCATTTAGACATGATCATTTTGGTATATTTTTCCTCGTTTTATATGAAGTAGTTTGTTGGTAAATAATTTGTGAATATGTCACGAGGATGCGTTTATTTGACGTTTTTCGTACTTTTTGCTTTGCATAGAAATCATTTATCCGAATTTTTAATATTCTGCATTCATGTCGTAAACCTTTCATAAAATAAGTAGAAAACTTATTACTACGTGCATGCTTCGGTGTGAAATTGACGGCTGTGCAAAGTAACATGGCGAAACCTTGACAATCTTCACGCCTCGAGCTTCGACATTTTATATATGGGGAAGAAATTTGGCTACAGCGTTAATAAATAACTGATTGGTCCCCAGAAGGGCATGGCTTTAACATATATTTTCTACATTCATATAAAATATATGACCCGGATTATCATTGCATGATCTGACGTGGAAATAGCCCCAATTAGAAAAGCAAAAGATACTTGAAATGTTATGATGTGCTTGAACATAAAATGTTTAAGAAGCTTACTACATGCACTAAACAACGACTCTGGTCTATGGTTAAAAACACTCTTTTTTTTCTCTCCACTCTCATATAGGCACTATTTTGGCTACTTTCCCATCTTGTGGCACCTGACCCATTTTTAAACTGCAAGAGTAAATCACGTAAAGAAACTTAGAACACCATTCGGCACACCTTTTTAGGAAAACGTTAGGTAGTCCATCCTGGTCAAACGAATTTCTAATGTATATCCGTAGAATACTATCAAGGATTCATTCTGTATAGAATACTAAGTCCCTTCCCGATTGTCATAAGTGAATGAGGGCAAGACAAAGTTATCAATACTGTACGCAGAGGAAAATAAATAACTAAAATCTCTAACGATGCACTGTTCATTGACGAGCGTCTGCCCGTTATGGCTAAGCTCCTTAACTATTACACTCTTTTTTTTTTGTGAAGTGCGCCCAAAACTTTCATGGATTTTCTTTGATGAAGTTGTGCATTTTGACATTGAAGTAATATTTAGATATGTGCACTAGGGCGCGTAATTGATGTCGGAGAGAAGGAAGCGAATATTTAAACTTGATTGGAATTCTTCTACTTGATTTATCTTTCATTTTGTATGTAAAATGTCAAGCGTCACCCACGGACTTTGCTTCTTTCTTTTGACTGATCTCTCAAAGACGAACTTATCGAGACGTCTAACAACGACTTGTTCGAAAAAAAAGCCAAAGCTTATCTACCGACCCCCGTTCACCTCGGAAAAAAGCAAAAAAAAAAAAAATCTATCGAGGGCCACTTTCAAGATATCAAGAATATCGATATCATTTGCTCGAGGGAAATCACGATAGCGTTTCTCTTCGGTTTCTAGGCGCTGTACATATACCGGCGGATCAGAGAGGTCGCAGACAACTACTGCATGGTCAGATATGCCTCCTACGATTGATACATCAAGTACACTTTTGATAACGATCTCAGAAGATACAAGATAAAGTAGCTACTCGCTCCAACTTGACATGTGCCTGGTACTTTGGATACTCGACTTGAATTGTTGCCAAAAGCATTATCAACAAGAAGCCATGAGTGTTCGAAATTCCCTTTGGATATCACGCTTTCCCAGTTTAAATCTTGCAAATTAAAATCACCAGCCGGTAATACACGGGAAAGCTGCTTTGTTTTCGTGTGAGGAAACTCAAATAGGCTTTGAGGAACCTCGATATTAGCTTGGAGACATCTGTAAATTCCTCCAACAAGCATTGACTGGCAACCAAAGCTTATAAAAACTCAAAACCATTTCGCAATCATGGTCATGGTCAATGAACGTGCATGAAAGGGTGTCCCTAATCAGAAGGGCATCCCGACCTCGTCTCGAAACTCGACCCCATCGAAATACGCGAAAACAATCAGGGAAAACATCACTATCAGATATTTGCCTGCGCAAAATCGCAAGTGCGCACGCCCTGTGTTGTTACGGGAGTTTTCTCGCTAAATTTTGTGGAAAAAATGACGCCACATGACTTCGTGTCGCGTGACCTCAACAGAAACTCAGTTTCCCCGCTATATTTAGCGGGATAATTGACGTCCCGTGACCTCAATGCCAATTCAATTTTCCCTCTAAGTTTAGCGGGGAACATTATGTCATATGACGTCATGTAACGTGACCTATACACAAATTCGGTTTCCACGCTAAATGTAGCGGAACATTTACGTCACGTACATGATGCCACTTGAACTATACATAAATTCAGTTTCCCCACTAGATTTAGCGACAAAATCGACGTCGCGTGACCTCAACGCCATTTCAATTTCCCTGCTAGATTTAGCGAGGAAATTCACATCACGGGACCTACATATAAATTCAATTTAGCCGCTTGATTTAGCACACCAATTCATCTTCCCCGCCAAATTTAGCGGGAAATTTACGTTACGTGACATCGATTGCATATCGGTGCAGCCACGAGGTGCAGCCCTCGCTGAACGTTTGTAATGCTAGAACGCTTCATGTATCACACAGAATTGCCTAGCAATTCGCCATGAATATTTTAATGTATCCACTTGTCGCTCTCTCGCGCATTCGCATGCGACTTTATTCAACACCAACCTAGCCTAAGTGCTGAATTTCCCTGCATCACTCAAAGAAGCGACCGCAGGGTTTAGATCGGACACGACCGCTGCGTTAGCAGTCGGTGGAAACTCGTGTCTAGTCTGTGAGAACCCGAGTTTTAGCCGAACGACGACGCCGCAGTCGTGTTCAATCTCAACCCTAAAGGCGCTTCTTTTGGTGACACAGGAAAATTCTGCACCTAGGCCTTCTTATCCAGAAGGGGTTTCTTTTTGTGACTCCTGGGATTTTCGAGGCAGGACGAGGGTTAAACCACATTTGAAAACGCTCCTCGGTGCCACTAGGCGCCGCTGCCCGGGAATCTATTCCGATCGTCTCATAGCCACCGTATCGTGACGCTGGTGTCGTCACATCTCGGAGAGCTGTGGCCTTACTGGGTGGTAACGTTGACTCTGCACCTTAGCCCTATAAGTGGTACTGCGTGAAACCAACACCTCATAGATAAGAAGGTCTCAGTGCTCAATTTTAAATGTCCCATAAAGAGCCAAACGCGGGTCATGAATTCGATATGGGGGCTAATTCGATCAACGTTGGGCTGACGACGAATTCCACTCGTCGTTTTGGCGCGCTCCGGGATCGATTTTGTAGCGTGAGCTACACTGGCCGAGGTTGAGCAGTTTCGCGTGGCTGTCAAAGAGCCGTGCTGCGCAAGCGCGAGGAGCAGTGACGTCACACGGCGCACAGCTGGCGCGCCGGAGCCGCCGTCGCCGCGCGCTCCGCCGCCACCGCGCGCGCCTCGCCGGTCTGCGCATTCCAGAGGAGTGACGTCTTAGCCGCGGCAGACGCACTGGCGCCGCCGCGTGCCCAGCTGTGCGCCTCCGTTGCGCAGTAGCCAAGTCTTAAGCTGCACCGGAGCCGCTTGATAGCGCCTCTCATTTTGTGCGCATAAGCTCACGCTACGTATATCCTGGCATAGCCAAGCTAAGCCACCGCATTTTTATTTTTTTTTCGGAGCGCGCGTTTGCCACTGTGCGTTTGGGATCATCGTGGATGTCTTTCGCTCGCCGTTTTGGAGCAGCGCCGACTCCGGATCTCGGTTCGGAGCACCCAGATCTCGATCTAGCGATTTTCCCGGAGCCGAGCGGAAGCCGATCGTGGGGGCACGTGACTTCCTGCCTCGCCGAGCATGACGGGAACGGTGGGCGACCGACGGCGGCTCGGAGCATGCAGGCGCTTTCCGGAAATGACGAAAGCCCAGCGCGCTGGGGAATGCCGAGGAGCCAGTCGGCCTTTCCCGGAGTCTTGACGTCCTCCGCTGGTAGAATCGGAACCGCGCTGGCTCCGCACATATCGCATGCTCCGTAGCGGATGTGGACAATGGGTCAAAAACTACCAGTGGAATTCGCCATGAGTCTCTTTTCAATCAATAAGGACACTACTTTCAGTCGGATCCTGTTGCACAGCTCGGTTCGAATACGTGCCCCGCTTTTTGCATTTTTATGTGACGTTGCAAATTGAACCCTATGGCCCTCATATCTAGGAAACGTTTGTGAAACTCCTACTGAGCGGGCGAGGGCGGCGCTACTACGTGACAGCGCACGGTACAAATTTATGCGGACGTGAGGTAGTGTCGTGTTGCTTGCTCCGGCGCTTCTGTCGGCTCAGGGGAGCCGTGTGTTAGCCGTTTGCTAAGCATGACAATGTGGAGTCGCCGCGAGGCTTTCGGGGATTTTTCATAAAGGTCCATTATAGGGATGCCACGAACCTTTCTTGATTCTGAGGTTCGACTGGTTCGGCGAATCTTCCAACGTTTAGCAGAAATTCGACGAAGCTCGACCAATGGGTAATGTTGCTCGACTTGCAAATATTACGAACATTGGTACGGAGTTGATTTATAAGCTAGTTCATTTTATATAACGTTTGAAATTGTTACCAACGTTTGCGCACTGTAAAAGCAAATATATATGCACTTTTTATGTTAATTAATGCGGAACAATTTACCCCATAAGTGCGACGTCACCGCTCCAAACCCTTGCTGGGGTTATTGTTATGGACGAAGAGATGGGATTTGATTTCCCTCCGAAAGAACGATGGACCAAAAATCGGGCGTGTAATTTAAACGTCTAAACGAATAATTATAGGGAGCCCAGCTTTCACATTTACCACGGCAGAAGTTTGACGAGAGTCGGCTTTTTCAGAAATATTTGTGACGACAAATTCCGGTCCTCGAGACGTTTCGAGATGCCTGCTGCAGACAACAGAGGCATGACGAACCCACACGGAATGAGTGAACTGTGCCGCCGCAACAGTTTGAATCGTCTTCAAAATGATGCGATATATATATATATATATATATATATATATATATATATATATATATATATATATATATATATATATATATATATATAAAGTCAAAAATCCGTACTTTCGGAGTTTCTATGCAAGGAAGTTTATTGTATGTATTACGACAGTTTCGCCGAGGGGCGAAACATTCGCATAGAAACTCCGAAAGTACCCATCTTTAACTTATTACATTTTCCCGGTCAATTGTTCTCAAACTACTCTGCCTCACACACACACACATATATATACAGGGTGTTTCAGAGAACGCAGGCCAAATTGCTTTTGCGAAAACTACTCATCGCAACGAAAAAAAGCTTGTGGCGTATTGCTCTTGGGCCAGGGGCCCATTTAGAAAATTATTAATGTCCGGGATAATTAAGTTGTTAATTATGTTTGCGTAATTAACTTTTTGAATATTGTGTTTAGAGGGCCTCTAACACGCCGAAAAAAAAAAATTTTTTTTCACGCTAGGCGTTAGAATGGCATATCAGGACATTACAAACAAATTGTTTCACTATAGAGTTGGGTTGTTTTTTTTATAAAAAATAGAAATACGAGGCCCAATTCAAAGTTCCCGCCAGTGCACAGTGACGTAACAGTGTACCGCAAGGTGTCGGGGCGGTCAGAAGGGAGGCATCGACCTACGTCACTAAAAGTGGGTTCGCCGGACGTCACGTGAGTTTCACTCCTCGTGCTCTCCGCGACCGTGCCTAAGACTTTTATTTTTTTTATTGTGCTCTTCGTACGAGCGATCGTTGAAAACGAAGTTTCAGTTCCACTAGCTCTTTATCGCTGCACCTTTGGTTGGTTTGCGTGCTGTAAAAGTTGAGGACGAAGAGTCAGTGGATCGACGTGATGGAGGTCAATGATGAAAGCGTTGGGAGTACAAGCCAGTGTACGAGTGCATGCCGTCAGTCCGATGATACAGAGCTATACGGAGTTTTGGTAAACTTCGCCTAGGGTTGTAATCTTCATCACTAAAGTGCATCGTGCATATCCATCGCCTACCAACGGATTCTAATAGCTGTCCTGCGGGAACCGCAGTCAGCCACCGGTCCATCTCTTGTATGTCTCTCGGAAATGCATGCAGTGTGATCTCTTCTTCAGTTGCTGAAATACCGGGACAGTCCCTCACACAGCACCTTCTAGGCCTTCTTCTACCTTTACAGCAACATTAAGCGATGAAAGCAAATAAAAGAAACCTTGTCTGCTTGGATCGCTCGTGGAGGTGCGGAGAAAAACAAAAATATAAAAAAAATATTACACGCGCTCGCGGTAAGAACGAGGAGGGATTCAACTCACGTGACTTCCGGCGATGCCTCCCTTCTGACCGCCCCGACACCTTGCGGTACAGTGTTACGTCACAGTACACTGGCGGGAACTTTAAATTGGGTCTCGTATTTCTATTTTTTATAAAAAAAACTACGCAACTCTGTAGTGAAACTTTTATTTTGTAATGTCCTGATATGCCATTTCAACGCCTAGCATGAAAAAAAAAATTTTTTTTTGGCGTGTCAGAGGCCCTTTAAGGGCATGGTTTAAATTAGACAATTTCTCAGCATCATCCAAAAACACTAAATCAACAAATTGCAGAACGATAGAAGGCACGCGAAGCATTTTACGGCTTTCTGAAAAACCGCACAAATTCGACGGGCTTTTAATTTTCGGTTTGCTATCGGAGCGCATCTCGGCCCAGGTGGCACCGCGCCCCGTGGAGAGATAGTGCAACCAACCTCTGCTGCGTCGCGCGATGACAGCGCAGTATGTGTGTGTGTTACGGGGTTACGTCCCAATCCGGCTGAAGCCTCAATTCGGCTATTGCCTCAATTCGGCTAGAAGTTTCAATTCGGCTGCACGTTCCAGTTCGGCTACATCCTCAATTCGGCTAGAAGCTTCAATTCGGCTAGAAGTTTCAATTTGGCTGGACGCTTCAGTTCGGCTAGAAGTTTCAATTCGGCTGGACGCTTCAGTTTGGCTAAATCTTCAGTTCGGCTACAAGTTTCAATTCGGCTGCATGCTTCAGTTCGGCTAAATCCTTGTTTCAGTTCGGCTGGACGTTCCAAGTTGATCAAGCTAGACATCCAAGCATAAGGTGCCCCCAATTTCTTTTAGAGAGACGTTAACTATATCTGCATCTTGCCTTAACATTGTAACCTGCAAGCTCAGATCAATAAGTTCAAGCAGCTACGAAGGTTTGGGGCACAGAAACATTTGTGTTTGTGTTGTTTGTTCTGTGGAGCTGCTGTGCAAACACCAGGTATCTGCTTCAAAGTAATTTATTCACTTGCCCAAAGAATGGATTACAGCAGTCCAAAGATTGCTTCTTCCAGTGCTGGCCACTGTTCACGTGAAAGGGACAGGACGCCTTGGCAGCTCCTACGTCGAACTGAGTTGAAGAAAAAAAGAAGATACCTGCATCAGTTATGAGACAAAACAATGTGGTAAGGGTTCAATCCAATGATTTACATCTTCAGGAGGCTAAGAGGAATGTAACAGTACACCTGCTTTTTTTCAAGGTCACAAATTTGCTTTAAAATTGGCTAAACACGCCAGCAGATATGACTGACCTCGTAACCAAAACCTTACGTCCGCAAAACATTGTTTGGCGACATTTAATTTTCAAATTCGGTCTTCATCGCATTTTCAAAGTGAAAGTTTCTACTGGCAGCACTAAAATATGTTAAGATGGAGGTTTGGGCGAGCTGGAGTTGCATACTTCTCCACAGTGCGAAAAATTCGCAACCAGGCACAGGCACACACAAAAGGAAAAGACATTCAAGCAGCACTGACTTGCAACTCAGACTGGTATTTTTTCTTTACCTGCGCCTGTCTTTTTAAACAATAACACATTTTTTTGTTATTTTTGGTTTTATCTGGATGCGAGATAATCTAATTCTTTTTTTCTGATAAATTTAGACAAGGTTTAGTGACAGTCTTCTTCTAACCTCGATATCTTTTCAGCTTCAATAATTTCCCTAATTAGTTGATTATTATTTTTACTTATTACGGGGCAGTTTTCTTTAGTTCTGCTTGACATCTGCAATCTTGGCAATGTATGCCAAAGTGTCCGGAAGTGATTCTGTTTATGTTGTAGTTGTGTTCCCCTAGTCTATGTGACATCAGTATATGTGGCGTCAGGGGTGGGAAAGGGTTGTGTTTGGCAGTAGAAATTGTTTCCAACTGATTAGAAGAATTTCAATGGCGACAAATGAAGCCTGCGGAACCCCAACGTTTGCTGAGCAGCACGAAAGAAATATGTTCCATTCTGTTATCTGATGTGGCTGTGCTAGCCATGCTCCAAACAAATAAGAGTTTAGAACGAACCAGTTGGGCTTCGTAACATGAAGAGGGGTACAGTTTCTATCATGAAGGAAGTCATTAGCCCGCACATTTTGCGGGACGAGCGAAGGCGGCGGAACTTTCTAGATTTCACCCTTCACCCCGCACAGCCATGCCACGCAGCACGTTCCCGTGGCACCTACGGCTGTGAGAAGCAAGTATGTCAGGGAGCCTTTAAAAAGGTGGGTGGAACACAAAGTTTTTCAGCGACCGAATTGAGGAGACTGATAGCTCAAATGTACCGACACCTAGATAAGTAACCCTGGTATGCAAGTTTTGTCGTGGGAGAGTTGGTATTAACTAGAGTGCACTGGGAGTTGTAGCGCATCTAGAGTCACACCGCCACATTCAGCTCAAGAAACCTCATCTGGGCACAGGCAAGTCCTTCTGTAATCATTGAGACTACAAATTAATTAACACACTTGTGTCTGGTTACTATTTCTGTTTCTTTTGACTTTCTGAGAATCGGGAAAATCAGCAAGCAAATTTAATATCTGAATTATTCTGAAAAACTGAGAATTTAATCAAAACAAGCTCTGAGAAACATCAAATTTTCGACAAAGGTAAGCTCCAAAAAACACCCTCCAAATGCCACGAAGGATTAATTCTGCAAACACGGAATGCCACTTATAGTGATGCTACTACATGTCACGCTAGGGGTAGCCAGGCAGGCTCTGGTGCAGTTTGGTTATGACCTTTCTCGCAAAGGGAAGTTTTGGCATTGCATATGAGGCGACACTTGCCCAAGTCTAGAGGTTACCTTGGCAAGGTAATGGAAGCACCCGGGCTCACAAGTATGGTAACTGCCCAGGTCACCTTGGAAGGTCTTCAGCACAAGGCAGGCACCACCGTCTGTCGTAGGTTTGATGTGCTGCAATGTCTGATGACACAAACTGCAGCGAAACAAAACATATTTTCCTGTGAAACGGTATCCATAGCTGCAATATCCGTACCAGCATATTGCATGAGTAGCTAATCTCATTGTGCACTTCTTTCTACATTAGAAGCACAGTTTAGCCTGAAGGCGTCAGCATATTTCGGTTCCACGTATAAAAAGTCACTCATACAGATTTACGTCGAACAAACATATTTCACCACGTCGGTGGCTGTGGCAGAAAATACTAAGAAAGGCGAGATCAATCGACGATTGCATGCTTCAAATGGTCAGAAATGGGAGGAACGTGCCCTAGACACTTTCCTCCCATTTCTCCTCCTGTGAACAGCAAGGTCGAGGGAGCCCACCAGTGGTGCAACTGGTGGTTTGTACGCGGTGCTCGAACATGATTAATTTAAAATGTTTGGATACCATAATTTCAGTCATGTTTTGATTATATCGATACCCAAAAAACGTCAAACGCCGATTGAAAAAAAGTGTACCGACTCATTCACGGCTTTGTTAGCTTTGGTTGCTCCCATTATGGAATAAAGGGTTTGTTCACCAAATAAACGACGCGCTCCCGAGCTTCATCCAGTTCGTCATTGAAGGCTTTGTTCGTGTTCGAAGCAAGATCTTTGCTCAAAAAGCAGTTCGAAATTACAAACAAATCCACACGACCCTCGGCAACCCTCATCTCATTGAACGCAGCACAGTTTTCGCCCAAAGGAGCCGCAAGTAATGACTCTTGAGAACAAAATAATTATCTATAAAAGCTAGACACAATGCATGGTTTTGGCATTTGAGCACAATATATTTGACGTCTTTTGGGGAACGCTACAAAAGCTTAGTATTCCAACAATAGCTTAACAGTTTTCCTCGCATCTGCCTGAACTGGGCGGAGCCCACCCGAACGACCCAACGTATGCAAGATCCAAAGCATGTGTCGCAAACTGCTGTGTGCGGCATGCCGGAGCAGCCATCTTTCCAAATGTTCGCACGCTGGCTCACATTGTTTCGACGCAGATGTGTCTTGCGTTTAATGTTTTGGTGGCAGCCTTTCAATTCTAAAAACAAAGCGTCAAGTGCTGGCTGACACTAACACTGTGTTCACACACACAGTTTCTCACTGCAAAGTGCAAACGAGTATGCCCACGACATGCTGGAAAGGACAGCCTGGCGCCTAGGCAGTACGGCCGCGCATGTCCAATCAAAGCTCGCAGGATGCTGTACATAGACTGTGCGACACTGTTAAGCACTAGACACAACAAAAAAATAAATGCACCTTGATCCTACGAGAAAACTCGGATGACACAGAGTATAGTAAGACTTGCGAAGCTTGTAACTGGGCTCATGAGCTTTTAATCACTCCCGTGACACACACCTGCACACAATGTGTCATCCGACTTTACCCACTGGATGAAGGTACATTAAAGTTTTTTCCGCTGCCAAATGGAAGAGAAGGCGCGACAACACTATCCTTCTGTCTTAGCCTAGCATTAACTAGCTGGTAATGGTACAATCACAAGCGAGTTGCTTTCACTGGTGTCCCTCCTGCTCGAGCTCCCGTACAGCCAAACCACGATTAAACGCAGGGCGCTCGCTCGCACTTGTAGCCACTCCGGCTAGTCCATGCTAGGGCGCGACAAAGCATGGCAGGAAGCCTGCCACGACAGCACGTCGGCCGACGGGCATGACTGGCGAGTACAAGCGCCATGTGAGTCACATGAATGTTCCGCAAAAGCTGCGTGACTTAAAATAACCCAGATGAAACGCCGTTCGTTGTGCCATTTTTTGGTGCGGGGGTAGAACATTGGGCTCTTAATCAAGAGGCTGTGGGCTTTATCCCCTATAGGAGAGGCATATCATTGATCTTCTTTCACTAGCTTTAGTAAGTGAACCCTATATTTGCATTTATTCTATGTTCTTCTAATTCGACGCGCTTCCGTGACCGACTGGGCAATCCATGTCGATCTACAACAACTCGATCTGTCGTTGCATGCTCTCAACCCTAGATATAAAACACACCGTATGATAAAACTGAGCATCCCGCAACGCTTACCATACGAACCGTCACTGGCATCACTACGTCACAATGACAAGGTGCAACGCAACATCGCATCGCTCGGATCTAGCCCATCGAGAAAAGAATGCGCAATCTGTCAGCTGCAATCCATTGGGAAGCAAAATGGCCTCCCCGTATGTTTCGATTGAATCGGTGCTGCGTGCGGACTCAACGTTCTATGTGCGAGCCTAGCAACTATATCTCTATGCTGAGTCAGTACTCTGGGCTACACCAGAAATTATTTTCTTGCGTGCGTTGTTCTCATCAAGAAGAGCGTCACACTATCACCGTGCTCTTTGGTACGCTACAAAAATATCACCCTCTACTTAAGCAAAAAGAGAAAACACCTTCGGAATTTCACTAAAAAACATATTCTGAAAACATGAAACCCTATCTATAGCCACTCCAGTGTATTATATAATAGGGCATCGCCATGCAGGTTCTCGAGCAGCTTGGGAACGGCCTTTCCCTCGAAATTAATTCCTGGCATTGTATACTAGGCGATACCTGCTGTAGTCTACGGGTTACCTTTGCAGGGAGATGGAGGCATCCATGACCACACGTACGGTAATTGCCCATGTCGCACATCATCATGGAAGGTCTTCATGAAGCAGGCAGCTTGTCCTGTCGATGGAGACCCACAGATATCCTGCATATGTGGGTAAAGTGCCTAAAATTTAATTTAATTACAACTACAACTACTTGTCGCCAAAAGCATCACGGCATGAAAGCTTGTCGCTTTTCATAGATGGGGCTCGCTAGCACAGCCTGACCTTTTCGGTCGGCCAGGGCCTCGAGAGTGTTTTGTAGCGGTCCACCACACGCAGTCAAAGTTGAACTTGTGTCGTATTCAAAATTCGGAAGAAATGCCTACAACCAAGAAGGATAGAATTGTAGGAGGGGGCCATGATGTTAGCTCCGTAGCCCCCGCAACCCAACCTCCATTATCGCCTTCCCCTTCGCCGTCTACTTCCTCGCCCATCATGACTACCAGTCATCCCTTGTGGTTGACGGTTGTTCGTAGGGAAGGACTGGCTGGCACTAGTGGGCTCTGTGCCTCTACTCATCCCAATTCCCAAATGGAGACAGCGGCTGCCCGGTGACATCCGTCGTCTGCTTCCTTTCTTCGGTACTTTGCTTCAGTTAAGGAACTGTTTTTTGCAGATAGTCTAACGTGTTGAACTAGCTTACGTACGAATTTCAACGGCAATTCATCTTGGAAGCGCCCGCGCAAAGCTGGTGTCGCGATGTGTGGCGATATCAAACGCAGAGTGCCTGAAGAATTTTGAGGTTGCTCAAACAATTTTAAATTACTTGCTCCTGTGGATTTGTTTGGACACACTTTATGACAAACAAATCAGCGGCAAGCGGCTCATAGTCAGATCTTCTAAATTGCCAATCGCGACACTTCCCTGATGACTTGCTAGGTGCGTGGATATGGTCAAAAAACTTCGAGTGAAACATATTTTTTCAGACTACGGATGCGGAAGGCTCTGCTTCTCGAGGCGCGATGACCCAGGTCCCCTCTACCGCCGATCGAGCCTTCGAACGGCGCTCGAATGCGTGCTCAGAGTGCCGTCCAATGTTACTTTGGTACCGTCGGACGGCACTCGGGTACAGCCTGGATTAAAACAGTTCGCTTTTATAGTTGTTGCGGTCACCGTGTAGGTCACTCACTGAGATGAGGAGGTGAGACGGGGTCCTGGGGGGCTATGTTGCGCTTTTTGGACTCCCAGGAGACTAGGGAGAAGGAAGTGACGTCAACAACGCAGCAAATGCAGATTGGATGTTGATTTTGTTTTCTTCTGTCAACATCCAATCTGCGTTCGCTCTAGTCGTTGACGTCACTTCCTTCTTCCAAGTCTCCTGGGAGTCCAAAAAGCGCAACATAGCACCCCAGTCCACCGCCGCGATCAACGACCGAAATCCAGCGGTTCCGCAGCTCGCTGACCCTCGTAAAACCAGGAGAACTGCCCACAAATTCACTTTACTGCGAATTGTATTATGTTGTGGGACTTACCGGTGAAACGTAATGCCTGCGGAAGAATAATCTCAACGGTCCTTGTAGCCGCGCACACTGCATAGCCCCATCCTGGCCCCTCCGACGCGCGACGCCACATACTTTCGATTCCTAGAGCTCGCCTGTTCATCGCAGTTCGCCCAGTCTGCCACTCTCGGTTGCGCTCGCTATCTCCCTTCCGCTCTGATAAAACCCACTAGACAGAACGAGTGCACGGGTGTGGTGGGCCCGTGGTTTCGGAAAATGCTTTGTGGCCACCTCCCGAACTTGTGCTACAATGCTTTCGTGGATACTCACCCTTGTTGAACGAACTGTGAAGTGGGACCGGTCACCGTCAGTGATTCGGTATTACTTTCGCTGCAATCGGAGGCGTTGATTTGAACCGCTCGTTCTCGAAATAGGAGCCTTGTCTTGAACAAAACCATCCAATAGCGCAAAGGCCGCAACTACCGCGCACACAACGCACTACCCGCTCCACATGTCTTGCGCCATCTTGAGTCCCAATGTTGCCAGGTGGGGAAAACAAAAATCAACGGATAGAACCCTATCGAACTCCTAAACATCTGTTAATAAAATTATGTACTCTTTGTTCTCCCACACTAATCTTTTAGCAAATATCATAAACTATTAAACAAAAGTCGAGCTAAAAATAAATTTTCAAATGGAGCTATAATTAAAAAAAAACTTTACTATACTGAAATTAGTGTTATTTTTATTGCGAAAATCGCTTTGATTGTAACAAGTATTCGAC
>JABSTQ010002197.1:0-77600 GCA_013358835.2 Ixodes persulcatus | reverse complement strand
GGTTTTATTTTGCCTTTCGTTGAGTGCCTGTGGGATAAATCGCATCACATTTTCCAAACAACCGTTTTTCTGCCGTTTATGTATATATATACCTAGAAAGAAAGAGGGAGAGAGAGAGGGGGGAGAGAGAGAAAACGTGCCGCGGGTTACCGAGTGGAATGGACGGAGGAGGCGGCTAGACGCGCGTTTTCTCAAATGCTGTACACCGCTGTTCTTTTTTCTTTTTTTTTTTTCCGCCAAGAATTTGGTGTTTGCTGTTCTTTTGCCTCCCCCCCCCCCCCCCTTCCCTCTTTTTGCTTGTTAGATTTTTCGGTGTTGTACGTGTTGCTTCTCTTTCTCCCCGGCCATGTTTACGCTGGGGGGCTCATCCTTCGACTGCATCATGTGCTCTTGAAGGAGCCATGATGTTTTGAACTATCACTTGACGTCATGGGTCACGTCATGTAGCCAAGGTGTGTTGATCTTTCATATCATGTCTAGTCTCCAAAAAGGTCTGTCTCAGGCCGAAACGTCGACCAATATGTAATAAAGCTCTGTTGGATAGCCGGGGTTCGAAGACGACGAAGCGCATAGAGAGCGGGAGCTCTGCATCTCGTGCTGGACTTCGGGCGGACTCAAGACGCATCACTTCATCTCATTCGATGTACATAGCTGAGTAAACCCACCTATACTACAAAACTTGGTGTCAGAAATTTTGGGACTCCTCAGCTATCTTCGACGCCAGAAGTGAGCGGCCCAGTTCGCAAAGAACCACCAGGTCTTCCTGACTACATCGTTCAGAACCAGGCCTCCTCATGACGCAATCTGGACAAGCCACCTCATCGGTGCAAGACACCTCCTCGATGCCATATCAGCTCAGCGCTCCTGAACCTTTCAATTTTCATCCGGAACAATGGTTGACATGGAAGCGCCGCTGGGAGCGTTTTCGATCGGCATCTGGATTGCACGTCAAGCCTGAGGCCGACCAGGTAAACTCTCTCATTTACCTGATGGGACCGAAAGCGGAGGAAATTTATACGACGCTCAACATTCCGACCTCTGAAGCTGAGGACTACTTATCCGTCATCCAAGCTTTCGAGACCCATTTCATTGTCAAAAAGAACATTGTCTACGAGCGAGCTATGTTCAATTCTCGTATCCAAAAAGATGGTGAACCAGTCACGTGCCTTATCGATGATATTTTGATATGGGCCGACACACGGAGGGAACACGACATTCGTCTCCGAAAAGTCCTTACAAGATTGCAAGAAAATGGGATCACACTAAACGTACAGAAATGAGTGTTTGCTCAGGAACAAATTCAGTTCCTTGGACACGTCATTAATTACAGGGGTGTAAGCCCAGATAATGAAAAAATATCAAGTATCTTAAAGGGCAACTCCGGTCCATAGTTTCGATTTTGGGGTTATGACTGTTTTTAGCGCAGCCAGCGTCCCTGAATTGCAAGGTGTAATTTTTTTCTCGTTATCGTGCGTAGTTTTAAAGATATCGACGCCTCAAAGTTCTGTTTGGGGCGCGGCCGACAAAACCGGAACTAGCCTCTCGAGGCCCCGGCAACACGGGGAATCGTGGACGTGACGTCAGTATCGTTCTCGTTCAACGAGTACGTCGGCCAAGCGGCACCTACCTCTGTTGCGCTAGCCGTCTAAAGATAGAAGGTAAGCTGATTTTGTTTTAACTCTGTATACGTGGTAGTTATTCAGCTTATGTAGCAAGAGTTAGTGCGTATAGCCAAAAGCTAGCGACTGGGAAACCCGTCAACTCGTTCGGTGCCGCACACGGCGGCCGCCGCTGTGCGTGCGCTATGCCATACTCGTCGCTTGTATACCCAAAAGCTAGCGACTGGAAAACGAGTGAACTCGTTCGGTGCCGTACTCAGCGGCTGTCGCCTTTTGTGCTGTCTCCCGTACTCGTCGCTAGGCCTAAATTGTCATCGGGGCTCCGTGGATGGAGCGGCGTTGCTCCACGCCGCGCTGCCAGTGAGTGGGCATGGAAGTACAGCGACAATGCAGCAACATCAAACACCCTTCCGTTTCATTGTGCAGATTTTGACTATCTTCGCCGGGTGCTGCAGCCAATCTTCCGGCACCGTGACTCTGCAACTGCTACCGCCACAGCAATCGCAAGAGAAGACAGACGGCTGCCCGATGCCTCCTGCAGCAGACCTACGTTGTCCGGCGCCACTACCTTTCTTCGAGCAAGGCTTCTCTGTACTCGCAACACTACAGGCATCAGCATCGACTGACGCATCGCCAGAGCGCTTTTTAAGCAGTTGGCGGTCCGTGCGTCCCTTCAGTGGGCATGGAAGTACAGCGACAATGCAGCAACATCAAACACCCTTCCGTTTCATTGTGCAGATTTTGACTATCTTCGCCGGGTGCTGCAGCCAATCTTCCGGCACCGTGACTCTGCAACTGCTACCGCCACAGCAATCGCAAGAGAAGACAGACGGCTGCCCGATGCCTCCTGCAGCAGACCTACGTTGTCCGGCGCCACTACCTTTCTTCGAGCAAGGCTTCTCTGTACTCGCAACACTACAGGCATCAGCATCGACTGACGCATCGCCAGAGCGCTTTTTAAGCAGTTGGCGGTCCGTGCGTCCCTTCAGTGGGCATGGAAGTACAGCGACAATGCAGCAACATCAAACACCCTTCCGTTTCATTGTGCAGGTGAGTTCAGAAACTTCTCGGTTTTGCAAAAAATCTAAAGATGTTTACGTGCTGCTACTTCCATGCCCAAAAGCTTTGTTTTCTTTGATTTGTGACTATGTGCATGTTTTGAAGCTGTTGTTTATGTCTGGAGATGTGGAACTAAACCCCGGGCCCCCAAAAGAAGACACTGGAAAGCAATACAACGAGTTGGTTACCTTAATAAGATCACTTCACACCAAGGTGGATACAAAGCACGAAGAAGTCATGGCTTCCCTTGCCGAAGTAAAACAGGCCCAACTTTCACTAGAGCAACAGATCGTTGAGATTGACAATAGGCTTTGTGCGGTCGAAAAGAGTATCGGGTTGTCTGAAGGGCAGATGGGAGAGAGTCGTAACCCACAAGTAGCAGTCTTGAACCAACGCCTCGACGATTTTGAAGATCGTTCGCGTCGTGATAATTTAATTTTTCATGGTATTCCTGACAGCCCTTCTGAAACGTGGACTCAGTCTGAAGAAAAACTTTGCGCGGCTCTGAGCGTCGCACTAAAGTTAGATCTCGGTAAGACTGATGACCGTATATCTCGTGCCCACAGGCTGGGCGGTTTCGTCCCCGGGAAGTGTAGGCCGGTTATAGCTCGTTTTTTGTCGTTTAAGTTCCGAGACGAAATTCTAGCATCGAGGCAGACGCTTAAAGCCTCTGGGGTGTTCGTCAATGAAGATTTTTGTATGGCGACAAGAACCGTGCGAAAGAAATTGTATGAATTTGGAAAAGAAAGTGGCCATCAGTTTTCGATACGTTACAACAAACTGTACATAAACAAAAAGTGCTACGTCTATTCGCCTGATACGGACTGCGTGTGTGAACTAGGTCGTACAAGCAATAACTCGTCCCCAGCAGTAGCCCAGTCTGTTTCTACGTTTGCCTGACGCTGACAGGTCGTTATCTTAGCAAGAATAGCACACGGTAATACTGGCTGTCGTGATTTATCTATTTTACTCTCTAATGTCAGAAGCATGATTAATAAACGTGATGCTTTGTCATCTGTTCTTGATGACTGCTCGGCTGACGTTGTTGTTCTGACAGAAACTTGGCTTTCTGCAAAAATAAACGATTCCGAACTTTTTGAGTGTGAAAGAAATTACAATATTTACCGATCTGACCGCGATGTCAAAACAGGTGGCGGTGTGCTTATTGCTGTAGCGACTGATCTAATTTCTAGTATTGTCATGCTCAGTACCCCTTTGGAGTTTCTTTGCGTTTGTGTTCAATTAGGCCAGCAAAAAATACTGTTTTGCGCATGCTACCGATCACCGAGCGAAACATCGACTTTTTGTAATCAGCTACATGACATTCTAAATTGCTTAGTTTTAAGGTACCCATCAACTCCTTTATTTTTAATGGGCGACTTTAATTTCCCTAAAATCAATTGGTCTGGTTCCTGCCCAACTGTCACTACAACGTCAGCAGAGTCTCTGTCTTTTATAAACGTTTGTTTGGACTACAATTTTGAGCAGCTTGTTACTCAGCCTACTAGGACTGGTCCCACTTCGGCTAATATACTTGACTTAGTCCTTACGACAACGCCAGATCTCGTTCACTCTCTGTCATATTTTCCTGGCTTAAGTGACCACTGTTTTATTCATTTCAGTATAACCGGGCACGTTGCTCGACAAGTGTCTGGTGCGAAGACAATTAGAGATTACAAAAGGGGAGATTATATTTCAATTAACAAAGAGCTTGAATTATTTCTTGAAAGCTATTTGCCTGGCTTCTTTGATCGCTCTGTCGAACACAATTGGGATCTATTCAAAAACAAAGTCGCGTCTTTGATTCGTGGATATATACCACTTCGTGTAATTTCAGGGAAACAGCGTTCCCCCTGGTTTACTACCGTTCTCAAAAGACTACAAAACAAGAAAAAAAGGTTGTTCCGTCAAGCGAAAATCGCGAACAATGCCGCTCGATGGTCCGCCTACCGGGAAACGCTATCTGCTTACCGTACCTTTATCAAAGAGGCCAAGCGCGTCTTCCTTAACAATACGCTCCCATCAATCTTATCTTGTAACCCCTCTCAGTTTTGGAAGATCATAAAACCTACTAAGAAAGGCACGATATCGCTCGTTTCTGATGGCCAAGTTATGCGCAGCGAGGAATGTTGTAACGTGTTAAACAATGTTTTTGCTGGGTCATTTTCATTTTCAGTCTCATATTCTAGTAGTATAGCGCATCTGTGTAATCGTGATTTTTTTCCAATGGATCCTATTGTTTTTGATTTTGTGGGAATAGCGAACCTTATTCGGAAATTGAAACTTTCATCCTCTTGCGGTGTGGACGAAATTAACTCAAAGTTTTTAAAAAACACAGAAGTATACTCGTCTATAATTTTATCTTATATCTTCACGCAATCTATTGAGTGTTCGACTCTACCTCGCGACTGGAAGGTGGCGAAGGTGGTCCCTCTTTTCAAGTCCGGCAATGCACAGTCCGCTCTTAATTACAGACCAATTTCGATAACAAGTATTCCATGTAAACTTTTGGAACATGTAATCTATTCAAATCTCGTGTCATTTCTAGAGTCAAATTCATTTTTTAACCCCTCCCAGCACGGTTTTCGTAGAAACTATTCCTGTGAAACACAACTGCTCTCTTTTACAAATGACATAACATCGGGCCTGGATCGTGGTCAGTTTTTTGACTGCATCTTTCTTGATTTTGCAAAGGCATTCGACAAAGTTCCACACCACTTGCTCCTTCTCAAAATTTCAACCTTAAATATTGATCCTAATATCTTAAAATGGATTGAATGTTTTTTGACTAACCGCACGCAATTCGTAATAGCGAATGATTGTACATCATCTCCTTGTTTGGTAAAATCCGGTGTTCCTCAAGGTTCCGTTTTAGGCCCTTTGCTCTTCCTAATATATATTAATGACCTTCCTAACGGTATTCAGTCCTCTATGAAATTATTCGCTGACGACTGCGTTCTTTACCGCCAAATAACTGACCTATCCGATCAAACTATTCTCCAATCTGATCTCGACCACATCTCTACCTGGTGTAATAAATGGCTGATGACCCTTAACATTAACAAATGTAAAAGCATGACTTTCTCACGCCGCCCTAACCCCTCTCTATCATGTGATTACAAGATTAACAATATTTCCCTTGAGCACGTCATTTCGTACAAATACCTTGGAGTTCACATAACTAATGACTTCTCATGGCAAACCCACGTTAACTACGTTATTAATAATTCTAATCGCATCCTCGGCTACTTACGTCGAAATTTTGCTCAAGCCCCTTTTTCTCTTAAGCTTCTTCTTTACCGTACACTCGTCCGCCCAAAGCTCGAATATGCTTCTGCGATATGGGATCCAGCACAACGTTATCTTATTGATGCCATTGAATCTGTTCAAAATCGATCAGCCCGTTTTATTAACTCTAATTATTACCGCCTTGCTAGCGTGTCACTAATGAAGTCTAATGCTGGTATTCCTGAACTGATGTTTCGAAGAAAAATTGCGCGTCTTTCTCTTTTTCATAAAATATATTTTCATAACCCAGTGCTCAAACAGGAACTCTTTTTACAGCCTTCTTACCTTTCATCTCGGGTTGATCACAAGTACAAAGTTGCCATACCTCATTGCAGCACTAACATATTTTTTGATTCTTTCTTGCCAAAAACTTGTTCAGAGTGGAACCACCTTCCCCCACATATCGCCGCGATTGAAGATGTTTCTGCTTTCAAGGCAGCCATAATCGATTACTTCTATAACTCTGCAATTTGTTGATTCTGTTGATTTATTCTTTTCTTTTGTTTCGTTGTTGTTGTCTATTTTTTTTTGTACTATGAATTGATCATTTGTACTTTGTAAACCCATTGTACCCACCCCCCTCTGTAACGCCCGATGGGCCCTGAGGGTAATGAAATAAATAAATAAATAAATACAGTACTAGGGGCTCTCTCGCTTTCACGCTGCGGGTCAGTCCCAGACACGAAGCTTTGAAGCTCTCCGGCGCGGGCCGCGGCGCCCGAACAGACGTGTGCTGAGCTGTAAACGTCTGTTTTTCGTTCTTTTTTCCTCAGGCGCGTAAAAAACGAGTTTGTAAGCTACGACACTAATTTTCCACATAAGGGCGTCTAGGTGGTGAATCTAATTTGTTAAATAAAAAAAAAAAATAAAAAAGCTTGCCGCACTGAAAGAAAAAGATAGTTCAATAGGCAGACATTTTCTTCTCAAAGCTAGCAAAAGGTTTTGTGGGTGGTAGAGGAAAACAGAGAACGTTAGCAAGGTGAGAAGAACACTTTCTTTCCCTTCCACATTCCCACCTCCACCCAGTGGCGTCACAAGGGGGGGGGGGGGCGGGGGGGGGGGGGGGGGGCGGGGGGGCGGACCGCCCCGGGTGCAGCGCTCAGGGGGGGTGTCGCGGCGGGCCACGACAGCGGGGGGGGGGGGGGGGGTGAGTCGCGGCGAACCACGCAAGAGCGGGGGGGGGGGGGGGGGGGTGTCGCGGCGGGCTACCGCCCCGGGTGCCGCTGACCCTCGTGACGCCACTGCCCCCACCCACAACAATTTTTTTTATGTATTAGAATACATAGGATTTTAAAAGTTTTCCTTCGTAATTTTTGACTAAGGCAAGTGTTTTTGTTTGTTTTTTGGGGCATTTTTAAATATTATATTTACCTCCAGCCGAACATGGGTAAATTAGTGTTGTAACTTACAAATCCGAACTTTCGCGATTTTTTAAAGTCCTTTATGGTATCCACAAGCGCAATGTTAATTAATGCTGCTGCGTAACGGGTTCGAACGATTGAGAGGCGAATGTTGATATCGCATAATCGAGCTTCAAGCGCCGGCTGTTTGCTAGTAGTCGTTACGGACCTGTGTACTACGCACGAGATTGCGTACTAAACAAGCAGTGACGCAAAGCAGAACATTCTGTTGTCCTTTTCATTATAAACTTCAGTGATTGGAGCTAGTTAGTGGTTGTGCTCTACATGCCCACCCTTCCCCATTCAACGGACATTCAATGGAGCGTGAATGCTCCATCTTCAACTTCTCATAGAACAGCTGGGCAGTCTTGGGCGCACCGAGTTGCTCGCTAAAACGAGTCTTGAAGTCCTCACAAGCAAATAAACAAAAGGCTATACCGAAGCTACACGGGCTACAGATACAAGCAACGGCTAAACACGCAATCACAAGCCGAAGTTGCGGTGGTAGCGGCACAAAGAAGCGCGCGCAACGGGTGCGCCCGTCCGGACCGGAGGAAAAAAAGAGAACGATACTGACGTCATGGCCCAATGTTGCTTTAGCGATCGGCAACCCGCTGGCCGCCCGCTAAGGAGCAGCGTCTCGCGGCGGGTCGCATTTTTATTATCGTCATTAGTTGAGAACGCGGCGTCGCCCGGACGTAATTTTTTGGCTGGAGTCGTATTTTGTGTCACTACAGCGATACCAGCGATTTATTTCATTTTGAGTTTTGGCCGGAGTTGCCCTTTAAACATGCCTCCTCCGACGAATACAACAGAGCTAAAGAGGTTCCTAGGTATGGTAAACTTTATTGCAAGATTTATACCAAACCTAGCACATGTACTTCAACCCTTGCGAGAGTCTGCTCCACAAGGATGTCGAATTTGTCTGGGAAACTCCTCAGCAGCAAGCGTTCGAGAGGGTAAAATCAAGCCTGACATCTCAACCAGTCTTGGCACTCTACTCTCCAACAAAAGCGACAATATTATCAGCAGACGCCTCCAGCTACGATATAGGAGCAGTGCTCATGCAGCATCAGAAAGATGAAACTCTCCGAACAGTTGCCTACGTTTCAAAATCATTATCTGAGACGAAAAGAGGGTATTCTCAAATCGAAAAGGAAGCGTTTGCAATCACCTGGGCCTGCGAAAAGCTGAAGGACTATCTTGTAGGACTAACCTTTCACATTGAGACTGATCACAAGCCTCTCATACCACTGTTTACCAGAAAGCCTGTGGACGATCTTACACCCAGACTTCAGCGAATGCGTCTCCGGATGATGAGGTACGACTTCACAATGGAACATGTTCCGGGAAAAGACCTCGTAGTCGCAGACACCCTATCGAGACAACCTCTCAAGAATGAAGACGGCTTGTGTATAGCAGAAGAGGTAACAGAATTCGAGCATGCTCTCATTCATCGCGTACCGGCTTCAGATGTCTGTCGGGAACAAGTGTCGGCAGCTCAAGACAATGACCCGATCATGAGCATTTTGAAAAAGTACATAACGGAAGGGTGGCCCACAAGTAAATCAAAAACACCTCAGGACTGCCTTCAATACTGGCAGTTCAAAGATGAACTTACATTGTATGACGGCATTATAATGAGAAACTCGCGATACCTTGTACCCATCTCAATGAGACCTTCAGTACTGCAGTTTTTACACGATGGACACGAGGGCGTTGTCAAGTGCTCAAGAAGAGCCAAAGAGTCGTGTTGGCGGCCTGGCATAACTAGAGACATTACAGAAATGGTTGAAAGGTGTGCCAGCTGTCTGCACCAGAGGCAGCACAGAAGCCAACCACTGATGCCAACTCCGCTCCCAGAACGCCCTTGGCAAAACTGGCCATGGGCATCTTCTACGCGGAAGGCAAGAACTATCTCCTTATCACTGATTATTATTCTAGATACTTCGAAGTAGCCCTCCTTGAAGACCAATTACCGGAAACAACCATTCTAAAAGCAAAGTCTATTTTCGCTAGACACGGGATACCTGAGACGGTCATTACAGACAATGGCCCCCAATTTCGATCGGCATTCGTGTCATTTAGCAAAGAATGGGGCTTTCGACACGTCACGTCAAGCCCAAAGTATCCTCAAAGTAACGGTGCAGCAGAGGCGGCCGTCAAGATAGCAAAAATGAAGTTTAAGAAGTCAACTGACCCTTATAGAGCGCTTCTTGCATATCGTGCTACACCATTAGCTTGTGGATTCAGTCCCGCAGAGCTCTTGTTCAGCAGAAAGATTCGAACCCAGGTGCCGGTCCTACCACATCTGCTCAACCCGAAAACACCTGACCTCTCCCGGTTGAAAGAGAGCGAGAGACAAGCAAAAACAAGCAAGCGTCTGACTTCAACAGGCATCATGGAGTTAGGAACCTGCCAGAGCTTCAGTCATCACAGAAAGTCTGGATCAAGGACCTAAATAAAGGGGGGACAATACTCAAGAAAGCCGATTCGCCGCGCTCATATTGGGTATCCACAAAGGATGGCACTGTCCGGCGAAACGCGAAGTTTCTGGTTATTGATCGAAGCGAAAACAAGGAGGACGATGAGATGTCGTACGATGATTTGCCAGGTACAAGCTTATACAAAGCCCACCAGGACGATGAACCACTCAGTGCTGACGATGAACCACTCAGTGTTGACGTAGAGCCACAACGTGGGTACACTACACGAGCTGGAAGATTGGTCAAGCCACCAAGTCGTTTTGGACTATAAGGAAAAGGGGAGATGTTGGATAGCCGGGGTTCGAAGACGACGAAGCGCATAGAGAGCGGGAGCTCTGCATCTCGTGCTGGACTTCGGGCGGACTCAAGACGCATCACTTCATCTCATTCGATGTACATAGCTGAGTAAACCCACCTATACTACAAAACAAGCTCCACTAAAATCTTCGAGGTACGTTTACTCTTGTGGTCACGTACGCACGCACCGACCCAGCGGCTCCCGAGAGAACTTTGCTCCGCTCGATCGAGCGGCCCCGGAGGGCGTCAGATTACCTTACCCGGCTCAAGTGCTGCGTCGTCGACGGATGTTGCCGCACGCTTACATAAGTCCGCGCAACATCCATTGCACCACATTAGATAACATCTTGGCAATCACACCATAGCACTGCCAATACTGCTGTCTCATCCGGCTGACGTATTGCCTCGCGATTGCGCCAGTTCACGCCATCGCGAGGTAACCCTCAGCACGAGGGTTTAAAAAGGAGTCGGGACAGAGGACTGGACGGAGACGAGACGGAGCGAGCAGCGAGACGACATAACCAGCGGCCTGGACTGACGACGACATCGATGCTGCATCATTATTCTAAAGTTAGACAAATAATAGCCAGTTAAGTTAATAAAAAGTTAGCGTTCTCACCAACCGTTTTAGACCATCTTAACTTCCTAGTCAAGTTTAGAACACCTCAGACGCTACACTCTCTTATACACGTTTCGTCGTCCTACAAAACAATATTTTCCATATATAGATATATATATACAGGGAGTTTTTTTTAAGCTTAACAATTTTTTTTTTTTTAAAAACCATCAGAGCTAGATTAATACGGTCTGTGCAGGTGAGTTATACGGCCAGGGGGACATATTATAGGAAGCTAATCGTAACGATCAGTCGGCTAATTAGTTAAAAATCGTTAATGAACTTTTTAATTAATGAAAATAGACATTTAGTTCCAATTAGAAACTTGCTCAGCGTCATCGAAAACCACTAAATCAGTAATTTTCAGAAAGACTTTGAGCGCGTGAGAAGTGTAGTAGTGCACTAAATTTAGCACTCGTGGAGCACGTACAAAGCTAGCGGTAGCGATAAGGCGCCCGCGCAATTTTTCCGTCGCTTATCTAGCTCCAGCCTTGTACCTGCTCCACGAGCGGTAACTTTCGTGCACTTCTACGCTTCTCAAACGTTCAAAGTCTTTCTGAAAATTACTGATTTAGTGGTTTTCGATGACGCTGAGCAAGTTTCTAATTGGAACTATATGTCTATTTTCATTAAGTAAAAAGTTAATTAACAAATTTTAACTAATTAGCCGACTGATCGTTACGATTAGTCCCCTATACTATGTCCCCCTGGCCTTATAACTCACCTGCGCAGACCGCATTAACCTAGCTTTCGTGGTTTGTTTTAAAAAATTCTGTTAAGCTTAAAAAAAAAACACCCTATATATATATATATATACAGGGTGTTTCAGAGAACTCAGGCCAAATCGCTCCTGCGAAAACTACTCAACGCAACGAAAAAAGACTTGTGTCGTTTTGATCCTGGGCCAGGGACCCATTTAGGAAAATTATTACAGTCCGGGATAATTAAGTTGTTAATTATTTTTACGTAATTAACTTTTAATATTGTGTTTAAGGGCATAGTTTCAATTGGAAAATTGCTCAGCATCGTTGAAAAACACTAAATCAGCAAATTGCAGAACGATAGAAGGCACGCGAAGCATTTTACGGCTTTCTGAAAAACCGCAGAAATTTACGGGTTTTTAAGTTTCGGTTTGCTATCGGAGCGCATCTCGGCCCCGGCGCCATCGCGCCCCGTGGAGAGATAGCGCAACCAGTCTCTGCTGCGTCGCGCAATGACAGCGCAGCAGAGGTTGGTTGAACTATCTCTCCACGGGGCGCGATGGCGCCGGGGCCGAGATGCGCTCCGATAGCGAACCGAAACTTAAAAACCCGTCGAACTTGTGCGGTTTTTCAGAAAGCCGTAAAATGCTTCGCGTGCCTTCTATCGTTCTGCAATTTGTTGATTTAGTGTTTTTCAACGATGCTGAACAATTTTCTAATTGAAACTATGCCCTTAAACACAATACTAAAAAAGTTAATTACGCAAAAATAATTAACAACTTAATTATCCCGGACTTTAATAATTTTCCTAAATGGGCCCCTGGCCGAGGACCAAAACGACACAAGCTTTTTTTCGCTGCGATGAGTAGTTTTCGCAGGAGCGATTTGGCCTGAGTTCTCTGAAACACCCTGTGTATATATATATAACTGGGAAGAAAAAAACCCTTGGTGAAAACAGCAACAACGGACGATTTAATCTTCGACGTTTCGGCCGGAGTCCGGCCTTCGTCAGGAAGAACTTTTACAGATGAACGCGGGTGGTATTTATACAATGCTACGGTCGAGTCCAAGTTTCAAAAACGGCGGGATGACGGTTGGAGCTTTGGTGAGAGGGAAGCGTAGGGCAGTTCGTATCCGGGTGAAGAAGCTTGACGGTCGGGGCCAAGTTTCAAGGACGGTGGGATGACGGTTGTAGCTTCTTGAGAGGGGGCGCAGGGTGACTTTGTGGCCGGCGGGCAGGGGTGACCTGAACGATAGCGTACAATAGACGAAGGTTAACGCGCAAACTAAAGTGCCCTACGCTTCCCTCTCACTAAAGCTCCAACCGTCATCCCGCCGTTTTTGAAACTTGGACTCGACCGTAGCATTGTATAAATACCACCCGCGTTCATCTGTAAAAGTTCTTCCTGACGAAGGCCGGACTCCGGCCGAAACGTCGAAGATTAAATCGTCCGTTGTTGCTGTTTTCACCAAGGGTTTTTTTTCTTCCCAGTTATACCCACGCCTTCGGCCTCCCGCCACCATGCCCGTTATATATATATATATATATATATATATATATATATATATATATGGCGTTTTTTAAGCTTAACAGAATTTTTAAAAACAAACCATGAAAGCTAGGTTAGTGCGGTCTGCGCAGGTAAGTTATACGGCTAGGAGGACATGGTATAGTGAACTAATCGTAACGATCAGTCGGATAATTAGTTAAAATTTGTTAATTACATTTTTAAATAATGAAAATAGACATATAGTTCCAATTAGAAACTTGCTCAGCGTCATCGAAAATCACTAAATCAGTAATTTTCAGGAAAAGTTTGAACGCTTGAGAAGCGTAGTAGTGCACTAAAGTTACCGCTCGTGGAGCAGGTACACGGCTGGGGCTAGATAAAAGACGGAAAAATTGCGCGGGCGCCTTACTGCAACCGCTAGCTTTGTACGTGCTCCACGAGTGCTAACTTTAGTGCACTACTGCGCTTCTCACGCGCTCAAGGTCTTTCTGAAATTTACTGATTTAGTGGTTTTCGAGGACCCTGAGCAAGTTTCTAATTGGAACTATATGTCTATTTTCATTATTTAAAAAGTTCATTAACGAATTTTAACTAATTAGCTGACTGATCGTTACGATTAGCCTCCTATATTATGTCCCCCTGGCCGTATAACTCACCTGCGCAGACCGCACTAATCTAGCTTTCATGGTTTTTGAAAACAAAATTCTGTTAAGCTTAAAAAACACCCTGTATATACATATATATATATATATATGACATCTTGGGGCTAAGTAGGCTGTAGGCGTATTTAAATAGAAGTAGAAGCCACCGAGGGTCAAACAAACTTGGAAGGTTTAATTCAGCATGTTCCCCCTTCGAAACGTCGCGGTTTCTGCATAACTTATGCATGTTCAATTAAACCTTCCAAGTTTGTTTGACCCTCGGTGGCTTCTATATATATATATATATATATATATAGTGGGCATGGTGGCATAAGAGCCAAGGGGCCGAAGGCGTATATATAACGAAGTGAAAATCTCACGGTGGAAAACAACAAACAGCGGGAGTTTAATCGACAGTTTCGCCGAGAGACTCGGCTTCGTCAGGAGTTGACATACATATATATATATATATATATATATATATATATATATATATATATATATATATATATATATATATATATATATATATATATTTAGGTGAAGTAGGGTAAATATAAAACAAAGGACCGGGAAAAGTTAATAAGTCAAAGATGCGTACTGACGGAGTTACTAATTCGAAGTTTATTACGACGTTTCAAGCGGGGACCGCTCGAAACGTCGTAATAGACTTCTTATTAGTAACTCCGTCAGTACGCATCTTTGACTTATATATATATATATATATATATATATATATATATATATATTGCCGGGATCAGTCCCACTGCTCGCCCGCAAGAAAGACACACAAGGCAGGACATAACAAAAACACACATTTACAAGTTACAGGCTAGGCTTCGAGTCTCGCCGCCGAGACTCTAGTGCGCCAGGCACGCGATCGTTCGAAAGCTCGCGCCCCGTGCCCGTGGCACGCTCCTGTCGGTCACCGCGGCGCGTAACTGCACATCCCGCTGGTCGCTTGCCACCTCCCCCCCCCCCCCCCTCCCCCCTGCGCCCCCGGCGTTAGGAACTGTTCTCAAAATCGTTCGTCGTCATCAATGTTTATGGCGACCTCCGCAGCATCTGCTGATGACGGGTCTGCGTGGCATAGTGGGCGGAAAAGAGCAGGACGGAGCCTCCTGATAACTGCAATGGTGCGTGCAAGATCGTCCTCCCTCATCCTTTCGAGGTGTAAGATGGCTGCGCTTGCGGCGGCTGCCGACTTCGCTGAGCGATGAAGTGACCCAGCTCTGTGGGTACGGCGGTGGATTTCTGGTACCCCACAGAGCGGGCACAGGAGTCGGCGCTCGTCCTCCGTGTAGCTTTGTGGTGGGTTCGCTGGGCGGTGGGTGTTCATCGCGAAACCTTTCAAAGTTTCGGGCACTTGGGCGTCCATGTCAACTCTCAAGGGATGCGGCTGGTACTGCCAAGCGAGGTTGGACGACCAGGCCACTGGGTGCCCCTAGTTCTCGAGGGTGCCCCAGGTGGTCGTAGAGCGCCGGTACGATCGCTTGGATCCCCGGCGGTGGTGGTTGTTCGGGTTGTTTGTTCCCCTCGGCTGGTAGTAGCGTCTGGGTCGCCAGTGCCGGGGTGGTGATTGGGACCGTCTGGCAGCCTGGTTGACTCGCGGCATGCTTGGAAATCAATAATAAAATAAAACAGGATGTCAGTAATGTCCACTACAAAAAAAGAAAACGCCTTGTACATAAACGCAGCAATAGGTGAGCTAAGCTTGCCAGAACAGTCAAATGTATGCCGCTCAAAATCGGGCGTAATCAATCGAAATAGGCGGTGAAATGCTGGTTCTCAGCTAAACCCATTGTAATTTTCTTCCTATGATCTTTGTCTTCGTCGATGACGTTGAAGTCTTTGAGGGTGTAGACGGTAAACTAAGTACCATCCAGATCAGCAACACTTCCCAACTGCGAGACGAGTTCATCAGCCGAGTCATAATACTGCTTGAGGTCGGTGACATGAACAGGTCCCGTGAGTTGACCAGACTTACAGTCGACGAGCGTGTACGTGAGGCGTGAAGTTTCTCACGTACTCTATACGGACCGTCCCACCTATCAGCTAGGGATGACGTGAAACCTCAGGCGGCGTTACTAAGTGGGTGTGTCCGGCGCAGCACCAAGTCTCCAACGTGGTATTGCATGTCCCAGTGACCTTGGTTGTACCGCTCAGCCTGTTGAAGTCGGGCGACGTCCAAGCTCTCCCGGGCATCACGAACGATGTCTCTGAGTCTCAGTCGTAGATTCCCTGCAAACTGGCCATAGGAGCGAGCAGCACCCGGATCGTCGGCAGAGTAACTATTTTCAAGCGGAAAGGTCAGCTCCTTGCCAAAATTAAGGCGCGCGGGTGTGAAACCGGCAGATCGGTTAACCGTGGTTCGGGTTTCGAACGCGAGTCATGGAAGCTTCGCATCCCAATCACGGAGGCACTCGGTGTGAGCGATCAACATCGCCTTCGAATTTCGGTTTACCCGCTCGGTAATATTTGCCTGCAGGTGGTAGGGGGATGTCCGCTTGTGTTATATTCCCAGGGCAGCACAAGTGTCTGTGAACACTTTGCTTGTAGAATACGTAGCATTGCCGCTGATTAACTTGGTTGGGAACCCGAATCGCGTGAACGTCTCCATTAGGCGAGACCTGATCTTTTGTGGCGTCAGTAATCGCAAAGGAAATAACTCAACCCACTTCCTAAAGTGGTCCGTGACAACCAACAAGTACTGATTGCCACGCGGACTGCGTGGGAAAGGGCCCATGACATCGACAGCAACGCATTCCCATGGGGATTTACTCACGACTGACTGCATCAAACCAGGGGGTTGACCTCCACGCGGTTTGGCATTCTGACAAACCGGGCATGACCAAGCGTACCTCAACACTTCCTGCCGAATGCCTGGCCAAGCAGTAGTGCGGCTTAACTTCTCAAAGGTCTTACAGCCACTACTGTGACCGGCCAGAGCGGAGTCGTGGTAATATTTAATAAAAGACGTGCGAAGTCGGCGAGGTATCACGGCTCGGAACGGAGTATCTGTGGGGTCTCCCTACACCCCTAGAAAAAGGGTCAGTATAGTCCTCCCTAAAGGGAGGAACGCTCTTGATACATATGTTCCTTCAGAAAGGGAGAAACTTTCGTCCCTAATGCAGGGGAGCAAAAGTTCCTCCGTCGCCTGCATCTCATTATGGCGGCCACGAATCAAGCAAATCGAGCTCAATAAGGCTTAACGAGAACACTACGTCTACTGTACGGAGCGAGAGGATCAGCAAATAAAAACGTAACACAAGCTTTCCGCGAACTGTATTTATTTCCGAAGCCGGCTTCCCCCTGCAGGTAAAGAAACTTACGTTTCGAAAGCATGCAGTCACTCAGTCTTCTCATCGTCAGCACAGCGATGTTAAACGGAGACAACCGGCACAAAGTTCGCGCACTTTGTCTTACCTTTGCTATTCCTCGAGCCACAATTCCTTCGTCAATCGTTGCGTCAACCGCACATCACGGAGGAGTGATAAACCATTCGCCCGCGAAACTAAACGCCGCTCTTAAAAAAAGCAAATCCGAAGCAGCCTCTTGGCTCATTTCAGCACGGTAACACGAAATTATGGCGTAGCCGCGTAGCGTAAAAGGAGGTTAAATCACTTGCCACCAGATGGCAGGGTCAAGCAGAGTAACTGCAAGTAGCTAGGCTAGGGGGCGCTAGGTACCGCCCAATTCATGTCCTACGAAAAAATATTTTATTTTTTCACGCCACCATAGCGCTTTGGGATCTTCGGGAGTCCCAATTATGCACACATGTAGACACATTAGGCAAACTACAAGCATCAGCTGAACATACATTGAGCGTATACACATGCATCGCACATACAAACATCAATACGACAGCACACTAACCCGATCACTACTTCCGAGCTCTGCGTTTCACTCTTTTATACTGGTCGTTTTAAACGTACGAAATTTTTCGGTGACTCCCTAAGCAATAAAAAATATTCACAGCATGTTGATTTTTTTCCAGCAATGTCATACATCTGAGAGTATTTTTAATGGCTCAGGGGATGAATCTCTTATTAAAAAGAAAACGCTCGATCATGCCGTAATTATTTGAAAGCCAGTAAATCGAGCCGCTCCAATGCGGTTCCAAGCCATGAGTTCGTTTCCTCGCACGGCACTTTGTAGACACTATTTATATTGTAGTGTTTGTTTTTCTACTTGTGCTGTTCGCGCACGGCTGCAATTGCCGTCTTGAATTAATCTCTGTAGAGCAGATATTCACCCAGCTGGAAGTGATGCTTCACGGGCAGAGAAGTCGCTTTTCGATCAACTTGATGCAGTCAAAGCCGCGACTTGCGGCAAGTGTACGGAGCTACGCCAGCTACGCCGTGGCGAGCTCGAAAACTTCTAGCGCTCATTCCAGCGCGCCACTTGGAGGGCAGTTTCTCCAGGAACCGTAGTATATTTAAACAGCAAAAATAAAGGATAGCTTTTTGTTTTCGATTTTACCTGTTTTTTCTTATTTTTAATTCAAAAATTTCATTGTAAATATACGTACTTTCCGTCATAATATCGTACTGTCCAGTCTTTTCCCCAGAGCGCAATCTCTCCCGGGGACCGACAGTCATATGGCCACTGTACGATAGGAGCTTACCGTTCAGATTAGCGTTCCAACATGACTATAAGCACGTCGATCGACTGCACCTAATTCCTCAAGTGGTCTGAAACTCTTTAATGTAAAGCGGAATGTCAACCTGCGACACCCCGCCCCCTCCAATCAAGGCCCGACCAGCGGCATCAATGCCGGACAGTTTACGTCATCTCATCTTGTTGTTACACCACTGATACGCGAACACACGGTCACATCGGCGATAATTCCAGTCTTCTGTAGCACAACACTGCCATCACGATGTTGCTGCTATGTTGCTGACACGCAGAAATACAGAACCACGTTGAACGCCGGTTGGCACTCGGCACGGGAAAACAGAACCGAATTCAGCACGGAAGGCACCCAGGCAGCCGGCAGGAAAACCTGCCTGCCTTGGACGCAGTTCCTGCGATTTCCATAACGTCGAAAACGTCGACACAGTTCCGCGTGGTTCCGCTACTGTAGTTCCGCGTGACAATCCAGAAACGGCCATCTTAACCAGTGTACGTAGCGCTGCTGGCACTGCTCCGGAACTTCGTTGTTTCTAGCGGTTTCGTGTGCTCGTTTGATAAAATTAGTGGTAAAAACGTCAATGCAACCGAAATGTTCTGCACGTTTGGACTAGAAGATGGAATTACAGGCGGCCTTCGCTGCCACTGAAGCTCAATTCACTTAACAACAATTAATAAACAACGCGCGCGCCACGTGCTCGAAAAACGAAACCGAAAGAAGATGAGTTGGGAGGGCGAAAGCTTTCTCCCGTCTGCCTGGAGAAGGAGGAAAACGTCTCGTTCCTCCCTTCTTCTCATGTCCGCTTGGAGGCGCGCCGTTGCTACCCTTTTCCTCCATTTTTTCTTGGAGTGCGCTTTTTTCTTTATGAATGTCGAAAACTCTACGGGAAAAGAAACTACTGAAGGACCGACCTCGTCGTTTTGGCCCCTGCGTCAACGGCTTAGCTCCAACCTGGGTGCCCAAATCCTGTTTATCAAACAGCGTGCTGATGAAGCTTGTAGCAATGATATGTATATAGTTTTCCTTGCCGTCGGTGGATAATAAGAACTTTAATTTTCCTTCCATCGGTCTGGGTTTTGTTCATTTTTGTTTCGACAAATAAAAAAAAGAAAACTAACAAAGCAAGGAAAAAAAAAAAGACTTCGCTTCTTTTCAGGGATCGAACCCTCGACCGCTTGACCAGTAGCGCGATGTTCTACCCCTGCACCAACTGTACAAGGAGGAACCCACGCTGTTCCTTTCGTCGTACCTTCCGTTCCTCCCTTCTCAGGGGGGCGTGTCCAACGCAAGGAGGAACAGTCACTTTTGCTACCTTTCTCCTTCTTTTTTTCTTAGAGTGTACTCGTCGTCTACCTGAGGTATATACCGTAGTAGGAGACCATCCTCAGCGACCATGTACGAGTCGAAACCCATTTCAGCGTCTCTGTTGCCACGTCGGTCACGTGAAGACAAGCACTCCGAGACCCTGCGACAAAGTCCTTCGTTCTGCTGTGCTGCACGAAGCTCATCTCGGCTAATCAAAGTACCCCAGCACGAGCCAGCATCTATCGCAGCCACAACATTGGCATCCTCGTGCACGTGCTCTTCGCCGAGCGGAGCGCGCGATAAAGTGTCTGCAACTTTGTTTTGTGAACCTGGTTCGTGCACAATGGTGTAGTCATATTTATGAAGCGTCAGTGCCCAGCGTGCTAATCGTCCTGCCGGAATTTCCAGCCGGTGAAGCCAAGACAAGGCGGCATTATCCGACTGGATCACAAAGCGCGCGCCATCAAGGTACATGTTGAATTTCTGCAGTGCGAATATGATGGCTAGGCACTCAAGCTCACAAACGTTGTCATTCCGCTGAGCTGCTGTCAACGTATGGCTAGCAAACGCTACGGGTCGTAAGATACCATCAAAGTCTTCAAACAGCACAGCAACTAAACCGTAGCCGCTCGCATCGGTTTGCAGCACAAATGGACGGTTGAGGTCTGAGAGCTTCAAAGATGCTGTTTCAGCAATAGCTCTGGACAGTTGTAGGAGAGCATTTTGCTTTGCCTCCGTCCAAAGCCACTTGACTCTTTTGCGCAGCAGTTCGTTCAGCGGCCGCGTTATCTCTGCACAGTGGGGGATAAACTGGAGATAAAATGCAACCATGCATTAAGAAATCGTTGCAAACTCTTTGCATCATGGGGGGAAGGAAATTGAGTTATGGCTCTCACCTTGTCCTCGTTAGGGCGAAGTGCTCCATGGTCTTATACAAAACCGAGCAGGTTATCCCCCTGTCAGACGGGCTGATTTAGGGCACTTCAACCAAGTGCACTTCGCCTTTAGTGTCATTTCTGTAGTGTGCCACACAGCTTCTTCCTGAGGAACACACTTAGCTTCAAGTGAGTTTGACGAACTCACTTCACTCGGTCAAGTGCGTGACATCGATAGCAGTGTTTCAAGAGTAAAACATAACAACACAGAAACTAAAAACGTGGCGTAAATTTTATTCTACAAAGAATACGAAATTCATGAAAGAGAGGACAGAGAAGAGTGGCACTGCAAAAAAAAAATAGTGGGGTAGACTTGGAATTTAGGTTGATCTGTACTAAGATTAGCGCTGCGGTGAATTGATAAAAGACGACGATAAAGTCAGTCATTCCAAGGCTATTTTTGTTAGCAGAGAAGGATAGGGCCGACTTTTAATTCAGCGTGTAACTATTCGATACAACACGATAATTATGATCTAATTAGGCAGTATCAGGGCCTCCTCGTAGACTTCCGTGGGACGAAGCGGAACGCCAAAGTTGGATATGCTTCTTTCATTATCTTGGCTTGCGATGATCGATCAGAATTATCCAATTGGTGTAGAAATAGTTAATTAGAGTAACGTTGTTTTAGAGCGCAGCTCCTAGGCGCCCGTTTCCGGGTCGAGCGGCGTCGGCGTCAGAGTAACCGCGAGTTGCATTATGGGATGTTTCCCAAAATAACGTCAGACGTGACGTCACGTGTGACGTCACGAGGGTAAAACTTTTCCGCTAAATTTGGCGAAAATTTTTTCGCTAAGTTTGGCCTGAAATGTTTCCGCTAAATTTAGCGGGAAATATTATCCTCGTGACGTCACTGTGACGTCACGTGACATCACACGCGGAATTTCACGTAACGTGTCATCTGACGTAACAGATCAATTTAGCGGGAAAATTTCCCCGCTACATTTAGCCGGAAATTTGGCGAAACGTTTTCGCTGATTGGGAGGGGAGCAGTAGAGGAGGAGGGAAAGTACGGAGGGAGAGCGGGGACATACTCTCGCCTTCGTACCCTCCCCTCCTCCTCAAAAGCTGCGCTCCGATTCGGCATTACAGATAATTGTAAACGTCTAATTTTTTTTAACGTGTCTGCATTAAAGGGGCAATGCAACGATATTTGTACTTTGCGCAAATACCGCTCAGGACGAATCCCTGACGCCAATGAACTATGCAACACGCGATCGTTTTTCACCACGCGCAGTATCAGTCGCAGAAAAAATTAAAGAAAAAATGAAAGCCGTTTACAACTCCCTGTAACGCCGAATTGGAGCGCAGCTCTTGAGGAGGAGGAGGGAAGGGTACTCAGTGGAGGGTATACCCCTCCTCCTCCTCCTCCCCTCATTCTTCAACGTCCTCCGGGGGTGGGGGGGGGGGGGGTCACGTGACCCCGGGGGGGGGGGGGGGGTCACGGGGTCGCGCGGTGCATTATGGTGCCCGGGGGGGGGGGGTCGCGCGGTGCATTATGGGAAATTTCCCATAATGCACCGCGCGGTTACGCCGACGCCGACGGCGACGCCGCTCAAGCCGGAAACGGGCGCCTAAGAGCTGCGCTCTAAAACGAGCAGCGTTCACCTCCTCAACTCGCAGCCAGCTGATCTGGAGCCGATTATATGCCGTCAATGTTAATCGTAGCCACGCGCTGGGGTTGGCAAGCCACAGTGTTGTATTCTTTGAATTAAAAGAGATGGCGCTACCGGTCTCACGCCGACCGGTACAGCGTATGACGCAATAAACACGAGCGAACGGCACGCGCCTAAGGGCTGGCCCGAAAAAGAACAGATGCTCGCTGACCCTTGACTTGGCTGGACTGCTTCTTTACGCCTCCGGGCGTCTGCTTCGGTCACCGGACGGTAACCACCTTTCTTATCATGTAGTCTTAGCCCCTTTTCAACTTAAAATATTACAATGGCGACGAGGATGGGATAATTTTTTAGAGGTTTTTGCACGATGTCCAGCTGAGTCAGGTGTAGGGGTCGGCGGCTCTCCGCGTCTCGGTTCGGTGGTTGGAATACCGGCGCGTAACCGCTCTTTAGTTTTCACGGTTGCTTGCTTTGCCACAGTAGGCTCCGGCAAGCGTTCCAGTATGCAGTTTTGTTTTTGCTCCGAGGTCTTCGTTTCGGCGCTTCGCCTTGTTCTTGTATAGGCTTAGTATAGTTCACCTTGTACTTTAGGGGTTGAGGGTGCGTTTCTGTCTGCACACAACCTCGCCCAGTACGTCCACTTTTGCGTTTCAAATAACCCTTAAAAAAATGACTTCATCTCCTTCTTCTACTGCAACGTCGTCAGTTGCGTCGGTCGGGCCGATAGTGTTCCCTCCGCCGGCCGTGTTCTTAGCTGTACCCGGTTCGCCAGCCGTGGCTTGGCCTGCCTGGAAGCGTTCCTTCCTCTCGTTCCTTGACGCGTCGGGGTTACACGCCGTCGAACCTCGTCGTAAGAAAGCCATGCTGTTTTCTTTGTTGGGTACAGAAGGGCAGCGCATCGTGGATGCCTTTCAACTCGATGAGACGCCCGTCGCTGAAGGAACCGACGCGTTCCAAGCATTTCTAGAAGCCGTCGGTAATCACTTCGAGTTTTCCGGCTGTGTTTCGCTAGAACGCAGGACGTTTCGAGAGATGATTCAGCGTCCCGGAGAGACGGTTAGCGAGTTACTCGCCCAGCTGCGCCGGCAGGGCTCGTTTTGTGCTTTCGGGGACAACCTAGATGAACGGTTGTGTGAGGCTTTCCTGGAAGGGTTGGACTCGAAACGCGTCCAGGATCGAATTCTTCGAGAATGTACCGGCAGTGAGGTGCCTACGCTATCTAGGTCTATCCAGTTAGCACTTCAATATGAGCAGTCCGCGAAGAAGGCGGAATCCTTTCATTGTCACGAACAACCCCGGGCATCGGCACCGGCTGAAGTCCAGCGCGTTCAGGAGCGCGCGCCCATTCGAACGCCGAGTCGGCCGAGCTTTCAAGATGGCGGTCCATGGCCGTCTTCCTCCACCGGTGCTGTTCAAGATGGCCAACCCGGCTACCCCCCGTGGCCCTACCATGGATACACCCCGTCGCAGCCTGGACCCAGGATGTCTTGGGCCCCGGCCGTCCCTGGTCACGTGCCCCGGTTTGCGGCGCGGTCCTTTCCGCAGCAGCGAGGTCGTGATCCTGCTCCGCCACGGATTGGATGGGGAGACGCCGACGGCGCCTGCTACTTCTGCGGCCGACGTAATCATGAACGCGCAGTGTGCCCGGCGGCTCAGGCGACCTGCTTCCTGTGCGGGAAGTTGGGCCACTTCGCGGCAGTCTGTCGGAGCCGTCGTCCGCCGTCCTCTGCCTTCATGTATGACCGGCGTCAGTCTTCGTTCCCGGTGCAAGGCCGTGACTCGCGGCGAACCTTCGCCGACCGGCAGTCCAGAGGAGCCAGGTCTAACATGGTGGGCCTGGTGGATCCCCCTCCTGCTTCGGATCAGCTGTCAAGTGTGACGTTCCTGGAGGACAACACGCTTCCTGTCGAGACGGCGGAGCGAGGCGACAGCGGCACCGTGTATCGAGACGCTTTCATGGCCGAGATCACGGTAAATGGAATTCCTCTCCGCCTCCTTGTTGATGCGGGTTCCTTTGTATCGATCTTGAGTGAACGTGCATTTAATGAAATCAACAGGGATAACAGCATAAAGTTCCATCCACCACCGAAGACTCTCGTACACTACATGCAGGATGCAATCCCTGTCCTGGGATGCTTTGTTGGACAAGTAATCTTTAAAGATCGATGGGCGGCTTTGGAATTTTACGTCACTAAGACTGGACGCTCACTACTTGGCACCGATGCTGTCCGCGACTTGAAGCTTGTTTTGAATGGTGCTAAATACCAATGTTTATATACCAACGCAACTGAAGGGAGAGGAGCACCACGACCTGATGTGAGATCAGCGACCCACCCGCAGCAACGACCGGCTACCGTGTCTTCCCATCAAGCCACCCTCCCTCCTGGGTTCCAATGAGCTGCAAGTTTCGGACTGGCTTCAGCTCTGGATGTAAACAGTCCTTCATCTTCACCTTCATCTACGGTTTCTGAAGAAACCACACCGAAAGTCCTGGACGATTCAAGTCCGGAACACCATCCTGAGAGTCAAGGACTTCAACATCCACACCATCATCCTGCGAAGGCGAGTCCATCAAGTTCTGCATATATAGATCCAACAAGTCATCATAGAAATACAAGCAATGCTCCTGTTACATCCAATGCATCCACACGAGATACATCCAAGTTGCCACCAGGTTTCGAAGAATTCGAACATCTTTTCAGTCCTGGATTGGGTCTGGTAAAAAACCACACACACAAGGTTAAGGTGCGACATACTGTTCCACCTGTACAATCGAAGTTCCGACGTCTCCCGATGACTCTAAGAGATCGTGTCTCTGAAGACATTTTCAAGTTAGAACGACAGGGTGTCATTGAACGTATTGATGCTTCTGAATGGGTGTCACTCATCGTCGTCGTGCAGAAACCAGACGGTAACAACCGAATGTGTGTTGATCTTAGGGAGCCGAACAAAGCTGTCGTCATAGATTCATTTCCGCTTCCTCATATTGATGAACTTTTGAATTCCTTGCGTGGAGCAGCAGTCTTCTCAAAACTGGATCTGGCATCTGCATATAATCAAGTTCGTCTCGACCCGGTGAGTCGGGACCTCACGTCTTTCATCACACATGAGGGCTTATTTAGATTTAAGAGAGTTTGCTTCGGGTTGGCATCTGCACCCGCAGCATTTCAACAAATCATGTCTAAACTTCTCGACTGTCCTTGTGTCCGGTTCTACTTGGACGATATCATCGTCTATGAATCCTCTTTGAAGGAACACGATGAGAACCTCCGTCGTGTGTTGTGTCGTATTTCCCAAGCGGGAATGAAATTAAATCGTAAAGGTGTTTTTCGAGTTCAAGAACTTTCATTTTTGGGACACCTTCTTTCCATGAAAGGGTTAGCACCCCTTTCATCTAAGGTAGATACAGTCCTAAATTTTCCAACTCCTTCAGATCCAGTAAAGTTGAAAGCGTTTTTGGGTCTTGTCGAGTATTATAGCAAGTTCACCCCACATTGCTCCACCATCGTTGAGCAAATGCGTAGACTTCTTCGTAAGGGTATTCATTTCAACTGGTCTCCGGAAGTCGAGGCTAGTTTCCAGAATGTAAAGGCTTCCATCCAGAAAGCCATTATTTTGTCCATGTTCGACCCGACATTACCTATAGTCGTGGCAACAGATGCTTCACAGTACGGTCTTGGTGCTGTTTTACAACAACAGTATGGTAATCAACTTCGTCCTGTGGCTTTCGCATCTCGCTCACTGACTGATGCTGAGCGCAGATATTCAACTGGCGAAAAGGAAGCACTCGCATGTCTTTGGGCCTGTGAGAAGTGGCATGTTTACTTGTGGGGAAGATCGTTCGTCATTCGAACTGACCATCAAGCGTTGGTTACTTTACTTTCAAACAAAGGTTCCGGAATTCGTCCTTTACGAATCACCCGCTGGTCGGCAAGACTGTTGAATTACAATTTCAAGATGGAATTTCAGAAAGGAGCAACCAATGTCGTCGCTGACGCATTTTCAAGATTACCAGTGGCCGACACTGAAGAAGGCATGAGGTTCGACGAGGAAGTAGTTTCTACCATCATGGCTCCATTGACTAAACAAGGTTTTCAAGAGGCTACGGCCAACGACACAGTCCTGCCATCAGTGATTCGTTACACTACTTCATTCTGGCCGCAAGACGGTAACTCAATTGCAGTTCTACGACCTTACTATCAGGTACGAGATCAACTTTCCTTGATCGAAGGGATCCTATACGAAGGAGAAAAGATGGTTGTTCCTGTGAAACTACGTGATTGTATAAATGAACTGGCGCATGAAGTCCACCAAGGAATATCAAGAACCACAAGTGTAATCCGCGAAAACTACTGGTGGCCTCAGATGAACCAACAGATCAAGGTGAAGATAGAAAATTGCACAGTGTGTCACTCAACGGACAAAACAGTCAAGGCGGCACCAGCTCCTTTACAGCCCATCAAGTTTCCAAGCCAACCTTGGGAGAAGCTCGGAATCGATATTGTTGGCCCGATTGATCGTGCGCCACCGTCTCAGCGATTCTTCATTGTTCTCACAGATTATCACTCAAGTGGCCCGAAGTCCAAGCTACGTCTTCCGTAACGTCAGCCGCAGTTATAACGTTCCTGAAGAACGTTTTTTCCCGGGAAGGACTTCCATGTGAGATTGTCTCTGACAATGGTGTCCAATTTGTATCTCGTGAGTTCCAAGATTTCTTGCGTCAACATGGTATTAAACATAGGACAACAGCTCTGTATCATCCTCAATGTAATGGGCAGGTCGAAATATTTAATCGTGTCCTGAAGTCTTGCCTACAACTCGCTGTAGTGCAAGGTCGTTCGCTTCCTGATGCTGTTCGTGATCATCTAGAAGCATATCGTCGAACTGTGCATCCTGCAACTGGGTTTGCACCATCACCTTCTTCTCCACGGGCGGATTCATCGCTCAAGACTTGATCTACAGGGTATGCCTACAAAGGAAGTTCCGGATAACTTCTATGACAAACGAATTCAGCTTCCCGAAACAGTCCACGTATATCAACAGAAAATGAAGTCCTACTCTGATCATCGACGTGCGGTACGACCGCCACAATTTCGTCCTGGGCAAACAGTTCGTGTCTTCAAGCCCAATCATCATGATAAACTGCATAGTACATACTCTGAACCTCATAGGATACATACACAACTGGGATTTGCCACATATCAACTGGACGACGGTAGGCGCTGGAATGCTATGAAGATAACAAAGACATCTCGTCTGCCTCCTGTTCCTGCGGACCTTCCTGATCCGTCTTGGGATAGCGATGAAGATGAAGATACAAGGCATGTTTCCACTTATAGGCGTATATATACACATCCTTTGGTCCATGCATCTACCCGTGCTCCTGAAGCTACTGAACATCATATCCAAGCATCTGTCGGTGGTTCTCCGCCACCTGAAGGTTCCAGTGGGCAGCCAGTACTCCGCTCTCCTGGGGAACCAGATGCTGCGCTTCCTGAACCTGGCTTCCCTGTGGAGCCTGATCCGTCATTTACAGCTGCTGGCCAGGGTTCCTTGGGAAACCGCGGGCGTGCTGTGCAGCCTGAGCACTCTGCTGTGCCAGGGCCCAGTGGGCCTCCTCCTGCTGTGTCTCCTGGTCCTGCTGGTCTAGAACCTGGGTCCGCCGTGGATCCTGGCCTACCTGCTGTGGTCCAGGGTCATTCTCTTGCTTCAAAGTCTGCTGGGGCACAGCCTCCCCAGCCGTCCGACGCAGTCTTCCATCCGCCGAGGGCGAGCACACCGCTCGGATCTCGGCCCAGCTCTACATCAAGTACTGAACCGGAGTACCACACTCCGCCTACACTTTCACCGCCACCACCGGTACCAGCCCGACCGCCCCGCAAGAAGAGAGTCCCGGAAAAGTTCGAGGACTACGTCATGGCGGTGTCGATTAACAGTGGGCAGGCCGAGTCCAGTGATGTGCTTTAAATATTATTTTGATTATCATGCATAGTTTTGAACATAGTCTTATTGTCATAGGAAAACCTTGGCCAAGGTACAACAACAAATGTCCATGGCAAACACTGAATACAAACTACACTGCATGCTTATCACACTGCTAACCTACTAACCACACTCACAAAGGTGTCCTGGACATTTGATTTGTTGTAACATGTATCATCATATTGAAATATCCTAAAATAGTCATTTACCTACAAGTACAAATTTAATTTTCATGGAAGGGGGAAGTCTGAGTTACTACATTTACGTGAAATATTTTGAGAAAGCTGTGCTCTTAAAGACAATCGTGTGAACAATTTTTCTTTTCTGTGGCGTGTGACTTACGTGTACTGCAGGTACTAAGACTTTCTGCCAGTGTTCAGACTTTGTGCAGTATCAGGTATCACTACATTTTGTTTGCACAGTACTTCTGGACGTTTCCGTGAAATGCGATAATGATACTTGTTCGATTTTTTTAGTGCATTCTTCTTTTTGAATATATAAGTGTCCTAACGTAATTCTCCCCTCCAGGGTTTTTTTTTTTTTTTTTGTTAAGGGAGGGAGAATGTTGTATTCTTTGAATAAAAAGAGATGGCGCTACCGGTCTCACGCCGACCGGTACAGCGTATGACGCAATAAACACGAGCGAACGGCACGCGCCTAAGGGCTGGCCCGAAAAAGAACAGATGCTCGCTGACCCTTGACTTGGCTGGACTGCTTCTTTACGCCTCCGGGCGTCTGCTTCGGTCACCGGACGGTAACCACCTTTCTTATCATGTAGTCTTAGCCCCTTTTCAACTTAAAATATTACACACAGGGCACGCGCTGAGTTCCAGACATTGTATGGCTCGGCTATTGTCGTCATCGCAGTGATTGGACACGGGCCACTACCCGAATGCTTCTCATGCTATCAATTATCACGACCCCAAATCGAGTGCTCACGCAATGCTCGGGTCCAATCTATGAGCCGCATTCAAATATCGTCCCTGGAGGATGCTGCTACCACCAGGGTACGTCATCAAAATTTGCGAAGGAAAGATTGAAAGAAAACGCTCGCTTTTCTCCTTGAAATTACACCGCAACAAAGAGGTTTCTTGGTCAGTGGCGTTGCGTGCGAGTGTACTTGGGTTCCACTAGTGCCAGTAAGCTCATACAAAAAGAAAAACGCTCAAAACGAATATCGTTGCACCGCCCCTTTAAGGGGTATCGGTGGCCGAGTGGGCTAGCGTACACCAGATTGGAGTACGTGGAGAGAAAGCTCGCGCTGCAGAACCCAGTGATCCTTAGTTCAATCCCAAGCCCTGCCCGAAGAACACACTTGCGATGAAGTGAGCTCGGGGAGCACACTACGCTGGCTCCGGTAGACCGATAGTGTAATTTCGATAGCAGTGTTCAAGGAGTAAAAATAACAGAAGAAACTAACGCTGCGTAAAAGTAGTAATATTTTGAAAGGAGTAATGATTAGATGCGCACTTGTTTTCTTTTGGCGAGAAAGTAGCGGATTGTAGAAACACAAGCGGCTAATCTAGTTTCCAGCCTTGGCGCCTTCGCGGCGGCCAGCGACGGCCAGGAGGCACCTGCAAAACTCCACCAGGAATCTGAAGGTGGCAGGAGAGACGCGAAAGGCTTGCTTGAAATGGAACTCGCCCAAATGGTGCAAAGTGTCTTCGAACCACCTTTCGTTCCTATGGAAAGTCCCCCGTTCTCCACTGATCACGGGTAGGCTGTCGGTCATAAGAGCGGCTGTGGTGAAGGCATTGGCCTGCAGCTGCTGATCGATGTCACTCGAAATTCTTTCCTGTGCGTCGGCATCCAGCTCCAGCTGACCCTCATCTGAAATGCGTTGGGCTCTCACGGAGAAAAGTGCTCTCACCACGCGCTTCCACTGTCCAACATCGCGGATATCGCTATCCAGGTCGTCCTCCACACACTCCATGATGTTTCGTTGCGGCGAGTGGCCGAGTGGGCTCGCGCACACCAGCTCGGAGCACGCGGAGCGAAAGCTCGCGCTGCAGAACCCAGGGATCTTGGGTTCAATCCCCACCTCTGCCCGTTTCGATCTGAATGAGCATCGTTCCGGCGTGCGGTCGTTTATCACTACTGCGTCGTACAAGTTAAAAACCCCAGGCTAGCGGTTGTACCGCACTGGCTAAATTGCTCATCCACAACTGGGAGACAAGTCGCCCGTTGAGGCAGACTCGTCTCAAGTTCTGGGCTGTATAAACATAAACACACCGGCGAATGAAAGTGATGCCTAGATTTTGGATTTGACTGGCTTGTAATGGCTGATCATAGTCATCAAATTGATTTAAATTTGGATTAAAGCTCGTGACTTAGCGCAACGATGTGTTGTAACCAACGAGCTTGAGTAAACTTAGAGCGGTAAACCATCGACCAAAAATGGCACCCCCCCCCCCCCGGTTGCTGCCATCTTGACAGTTTGCCACATTAGTGATCACCTGACTTTAAGATGGCAGCGCCCATAGGTGCGCCAGATCAGATTGGCCAGATTACGGTAAGCAGGGCCGCGGTCCAAAATGTACTTGATCTCACTCTAGGGTAAATGTTCTGTTCCTTGGCGTTCGAAAACCTACCCGCGTCCAGTTGCTCTATCAGTCTTGTCGCGTGACATGACCCACCGGAGTAACTCGGATCCATTCGAGTAAGATTGAAACGCAGCCCCAGAGGGCCCCTCTGCTTACCGTGCGTAAGGATCGACGAGGGCTCCGCGGGTGGGCCGTTAGCACCAGGGAGATTTGGCTGGATGGAAAGCGTTGGCGTAAACACTCCCCGTGGTCGGCGACCTCGAGAGACAGGCGTACTTTACGACGAGAGGTTCGGAACGCGCGTTTTCTGCCGAGAATCAGAGCGTGCGTTTCGGGCCGGGAGAACGCGGTGACTCTGGCCGACACAGTTTACACAACGCGTTTACATCGGTGTGGTCTTTCTCGCCCGCGTGTGGGGGGTCACGGCAGAACGGCAACGTCAGAACACGTCTGGCAGAATGAATGACGGGATGGCTCACTTAGTCGACGCTATCCACACCGGGTCGGCTGTCTGCTTCGCATTGCGAGAAATAGTTTTGCTTACATCCGAGCCGGCCCGACCTTTGGCCGTGAGATGTACGCAGACCGTGGGTTCCCACGCGGCAGTATAGGCAATTGCCATATGGCGAGAGAGTCAGCCGATTGGTTGTGGCCTTTCGGCCAGTGGGAAACGCTTGTCTGACGACGCGTCGAGGATTCGCCGGTCCACTAAAAGGGGACGGACTAACAAGTGACTTTGAAGGGGAAACTCAGCAAGTGAGTTTAGTTTGTGCTGGAACTCGAGAGCTGTCGCTCCGTAATCGAGTCAGGTCGTGGGATTCCGAGGGACTTCTGTCCCCGTAATCGGGACGTAATCCCACGAGCCAGCCGACTCCCGAGCTTGGATAAGCTAACACCCGACCACCTCCTTCCCAACCCCGTACAGGGGAAGCTATCATTTCGCAGTATTGTTTATCTTTGTATTTTCATCCGCTGCCAACGTATTAAATTGTTTATTGAAAAGTAATTCCAAAGTTTAACTGAATTAGTCGTCAACGGCCAAGGGAAGCTACTTCGTCTCCGGCAAGACCCGCCCAGCTTCCCACAACGAAGTCCGTCACCCCATCCGGACCTGGCAAGCCGGACGGCGCAAGGTGACCGAGCAACGAAAGAACCCGTACTCCGTGATCTGGCCAATCTAATCTGGCCCACCTCTGGGCGCAGCCATCTTGACGTCACGTGATCACTAATGTGGCAAACGGGCAAGATGGCGGCAACCGGGGGGGGGGGGGGGTGTCATTTCTGCTGCAGGCCTTGGGTTGCGGTTTACCGCTTTAAGTTATATTCAAGCTCGTTGGTTGTAACGTGTTTTAATACGACGACCAAGCTATTTATGAAAATAGGCGAATGCACTTTAATATTTTACGAGCGCATTACTTTACCCATCGTCATTGCCATCATTTTGAAGGGACACTGGTGAATTCGGATGGTCGCCTCTCTCCCCTGACCTTGATTCAGCAGTGCGCTCCCTCCTCGCCGCCAGAGCTACTCGGGATCCTTTTCAGCCGATCACAACTGCTAGGTTCAGAGCGCCCCGAGATCCTCAGACCAGTCACGGAATTAAAATTTCTTGACATTGGTAATGCATTAAGAACAACACGATCTTACAGCGTACGGTGGACGATTGAGCAAAATTTACGCTCGCAACGTGATGAAGTAACGGATGTGACGTAAATTGTTTTACGAATCTGCATGTAAAAAAAAAAAAACAGCAGTATGCGAATTGATTTTTGCTGAACGGAACGAAAGCCAATGCTTGGAAAGAGTTGTCAACTCATCGCGTTTTCGACAGTGAACGCGCTGGGATAGCGGTCATGCGTACGACAGAATCTCACGGCGAAATATCGTGCAAGCATCGCCATGTGACACTGATCACAGTGCATTATATTCGGCTCTCCTTTTATTTTACAACACAAACCTTTGAACGCACTTTTACCAAACCTGAAAATGTCTTGAAGCGATTACAAAACCCGGTAAAACAGCGGCGAGCTCTGCGAGCTGTTTCTTCGTCGGTTAGGCTTAGCGGATTCACCGCCGTGAGATGAACAATCTCGTGAAAGCACTGGGAATACTTCACACGTCGACTTTTCCTGTTACGGTCGCAAACGAACGTCGTCCCGTCCGTTGTAATCCTGGCAGCGTCGAACGCACAAGCACTTTGTAGAACCACATATCAATCGCCGTCATGCCGTACCCCGCACACCACCACAGACCACTCTCGGCCATCGTCAACAAAACCACGTGATCCCCGTCCAAGTATCACGTGACGCCTGCGCCGCTCCGCACTCCGACGGCTACAGACGGAGTGCAAGGGAGCGCTCTGAGAGGGAGACGCGTCCTCGAAATGAACCAGCCGATTAGGCCACAGCACTCGCTTTCAACACCCCGATCTCGCGCGCTGTGGAGAGAGCGCTCGAGAGCGCGCAGAAAGAACCATGCGAATTCGCCAGTTTTCCCGTGTAGCAGCAACACACTTAGAGTGTGTTTCGACGGGTTGAAGTGCACTCGATTGAAGTTTACTAAACTAGCCCGTCTGACAGGGGTATTTATTTATTTATTTCAGTTTACCCCGCAGCGCCAGAGGCATTATAGCAGGGGGGGGGGGGGGATAGTACATTTGCGTATAGGATGACATGGTGATGTCATCCTATACGCCTATGGAGATGAATCTTAGATGTTGCCAGTTGCAATTTTCCTGGGTGAACTGTCAAACCGGCATCCGCATGCGCTCGAAGATAGTCCGAAGGTGCACAAGATGATCTTCAAACGAGCGTGAGAAGACTACTACGTCATCCATATGCGCCATGGCGTAGTTGTGCCAAGCGCCTCCAAGTACGATGTCCATGAGGCGTTGGAAAGTGGCAGGAGAGTTGCTCAAGATAAAAGGCATGCGCACAAACGCGTACAATCCTCTGTAGCATGTGAATTCTGTTTTCTCGATGTCCTTGGGTTCGACCTCTATCTGGAGGAAACCGCGACTGCAGTCAAGAGTCGTGAAAAAACTCGCGTTTCCCGAATAGTACATGGTCGAGTCAATCGATAGGTACGGGTATGCATCACGAACGGTTTCCGCATTCAGGTGACGATAGTCGACGGAAAGCCGAGCCGTTCCATCTTCTTGGGGCCAAGGAAGATCGTTAAGGCCCAAGGGCTCTGCGACTCACGTACGGCACCCGTATCGATCATCGCTTGGAGCGCCTGGTCCAGCAGGGCTCGCTTGTGTACGCTGATCGGTCGAGGGCTGCAGCGTAGAGGCCGTGTATTCCCGATGTCAGTGGAATGCTTTAGGGCACCGGTTCTGTCGGGGTTCTTCGTGAATATCGGGGGAAACTCCTCCTGGAGTCTTTTAAGACGCCGCTTTTTGATGGTCCTTAGCAGGACATTTCTGCAAAGATTTGCTTGCCGCACATGGGAGTCGAAAAGCCGGCGTTCTAACGCCAACGTTATCGACACTGACGATACAATCCTCTGGTCTGGTAAACGGGATCAGTTTCGCGTCACTACTTAATCGGTAGCCTTTGTTCGGAAAGTCAAGAACCAGGTTCCCCCGAAATTGAAATCTCGTCCCAAAATAACCAGTACCGTGAGACCAGGTAAGCAAACGAAACGCTGACGGCGTTTTTTTTCGTTCAACCTGATCTGTAACCTCGCGGCTTGACTCGCGAGCATTTCTGGTAAGGACGCTAGCTGTAAGCGCACGTTAGTTTCGCGCAGGTTGGCGTTCTCCCTCTTTGCAGCGTTCAATCAGATAGTCCCCAATAAGCGACAAACTCGCACCGGTATCAATCAGAGCTGCCACAGCTATTCCGAGCACTGTAACTGTCATACGAGGCTCTATTAGCTCAGGGTCAGGCTGGATTCAACATACCGATGGTAGCGCCGCCGAGTTGTCCATGGTCAGCGCTGCCGGTGGGCGCTTAGGGGTCAACACCGTCGGCCGTGCTGGTTTTCCGAGACCGCGAGGCGGCTGCCGAGCAAATCCGGGCAGTTTCGGCGGAGCTGACCTTGTCGGCCACAGCCAAAGCAGCGCACCGAAATGCGGCGGTCAGTGCCGTGTGTCTGGCTGCTTGGGGCTTGTCGTTGCGGTCTGTTGCTTTCCTCGTTGGGCAAGCGATCTGCGCCCCGGAGCGAATCACGGGGGTGTGACGTTAAACGGCTTTCACCCTGCCGTGGTCGGGATCCAGCCGGCCAGGTACTAGGCCGGGGCTCCAAGCCACCGGGTGGTGCTCTCCCGCGCTCCCGCTGCCTGAAGGCGTGGGGGCCGAGCGCGCGGGAGGGGGGGGAAGGACCGCGCCATACTCCTGGGGTTGGCGCTGAGTCAGACCTCTTCTGGGCCCGGAAATTTACCAGGCACAGGACGGCTCGAGAGCTTCTTCGGGCGGCGGTGGTGGCTGGTACTGGAGCTCTGCCAGGAGCGTCTCTTGGATGCCGCGAGCGTCCCGGGCAACGTGCTCAAGGGTCTCGTAGGTGCGGCCATGTAGGTACGGTCGGAATCTTGGCTGGCTCTGCTGTATGACCCGAGCAACCCTGTCCGACTCCGGTTTCGTTGAGCAGGCACTGTCAAAGAGGGCCTCACCCGTACGCATTCAACACGGGTCTCGTCCGGATGCTGGGTTCGGCGCTCCAGTTCTCGCTGGATTTGAGACTGGTACCCAGGCGGAAGAAATTCATCTTGGAACCTCCTCCGAAAGTCTTCTCAGGTCAGGAACGGGGCCACGATGCGCCACCAGCGGGCTGCACTCGCATGCAACGCAACGGGCAAAACGCGCGCGAGGACGTATTCGTCCGAAGCACCCGCAGCTAACTTGTAGGCCGCCAGTTGTGCGAGAAAGTCTGCCACGGACTTCCGGTCGTCGTAGTCGGTGTAGGTCGGGACCGGCACCTGGGGACGTGGGCCACAACCTTGTAGTCCCAGGCAAGCCAGCAGCAGACGTTCTGTGACCGTGTCACAGAGGTTGGCCACCCGAGCCATAAGGCCTTGCGCGTCAGGCTCGTCTCCGCTCTCGGCTTGGTCAGCGGCGGCTCTGCGGCGGCTTATCGCCAAAGCCGTCCACGAACTTTACGAATAATATGTTTTAAAACGTCCAAACAACCGTCTCAAGTGCGTTTTTCGGCCGTATATACTTTTCGACAGCCTGCGCTACGTTTTTTTTCTCTCTCTCTCTCTCTCTCTATGCAAATATATATATATGCGAGCGGTTTAAGCCTGCATGCGATCGAGTCAAGAGGAATATACACTCGCTCAGAATCCCTGCACCCACGCGCGCCAACGACTGATCGAATATTGTGGTCACATAAGAGCCGCAGCAGAATATAATTCGTGTAAGTACCAGACCATACCCTGTCAACGTGCTTTGATGGTACAAACTATTTTTCATGGTCCATCGCCTGATGGCTTGACGGGTCGTCAGGTGCCATTATGAACTTCTGGTGAACTGTCAAACGCTTTTGATGGTCCACTAGGGAAGTCTGATGGACCATTAGCTGCCATTGGAGCCCCTGACAGACCATAAAAACGAGTTTGATGGTCCATCAGGGAAGTCTAGTGGACCACCAGGTGCCATTGGAGCTCCTGACGGACCACTAAGACGCTTTTGATGGTCCATCAGACGCCATCAAGGAAGTCTGGTGGACCATCAAATCCCTTTGATGGTCTATTTGGAGGGTCTGATGGATAATCAGGCGCCATCATGGAGGTTTGATGGGCCATCAGGGAAGTTTGATGAGCCATCATAGAAGTTTGATGAACCATCAGATTATCTTGATGACCTTTTCGATCGCTTGCGTTCCTTGGTACTCTTGTGGCCCGCCATAACGGGTGGTCAACTGAGCGCCGCTTGCAGAATATCTACTTCTCGTTGGAAGGAACTGCGAGGCACTGGCTGGTGAACCACGAGGCTTCTTTGACGTCGTGGGAGCTGTGCAAGCAAGAACTGAAGCAGACACTTGCCTGCAAACACCGACATGAGAGGGCCGAAGATCTCCTGCGAACAAGAACCCAAGGCCTAATTGAGAGCATCATCAGCTTCGTTGAGGGTGTTCTCCACCTGAGCGCACGCGTCGATCCTCAGGCTAACGAGGAGAACAAGCTTCACCACCTGATGAGGGGTGTGAAAAGCAAGATATTCGGCGGTCTCATTCGCAATCCCCCGACAACTGTCGACGGGTTCGTCACGGAGGCGACGAATAAAGAACGTGCCCTATTAGCACGCGCCATACACTACCAACAACTTCCCGGCGTCGCTGCCTTTTCGTCTTCCGGCTGCAACACCACGGACACCCGCGAGACCATCTGTTACGTAGTCCGGGAGGGAATCAAGAAGCTTCTACCTGGCGCCACAAGCCCAGCTTCGCCCTCTATCGCAGAGATTGTCAGGGAAGAAGTTCAGCAAGCGCTGCAGCCAGAGGTTCTCGTCAGCGCCACTACAAAACAACCGACGCTGAGCTACGCCACAATGGCCCGACGACCGCTGCCGGCTACTCAACATTACCTGGTGGCGCCACGACAGGACACACCAACGTAGGCGTACACCCGACGCCACGACGGACGGCGTCAATGCGACCGCCGAGACCAACCGGTGCCAAGGAATACCGACGTATGGAAAACAGAGGATCGTCGACCCATCTGCTATCACTGCGGTGAAGCCGACCATATTTACCGTCGGTGCCCGTACAGAACAACTGGGGCTGCGCGGGTTCCACCCGAACAACGCGCGCCCAAGGTACGGCGAACGCCTTTGCGACATCAAGGAGTACCTCCGGCGTTAGCTATCCTCAGCGCCGCCTCTCCGCCGTGAATCCCGCTCACCGTCACCCAGACGTTCAGCGTCTCCAGTGCCACAACCCCGCCGAGAGAGCCAGTCTCCCCTGCGTCGCCGGAAAAACGAAGTGCGGCAACGCCTGGAGGTGGCGTTGTCGAAGACGACCTATGTAAAGAGCCTCAAAAAACGCCAGAGCGCTCCCACTCTTCCGACGCCACGTATCGCAACGAGGCTGCTGTAGCGGTGCCCAACAACCTAAACGTTGTTATCGACGGCCACTACGCATCAGCACTCGAAAACACCAGAGAAGACTACTCAGTCTTGAGTGGAAGGCTCCCTCGCCGCCATCGAAGAGTGACGACTCCGTGGGATGGGCCGCAGATACGAACCGCTGGAGGACACCTCACACGTCTGTCGGAAGGTGCATTGCTCGCGTCGAAATTCACGGCGAGACGTGTTCTGTGAAATTTGTCGTTCTACATGACTGTGCGAGGGACGTTATTCTCGGTATGAACTTCTAGTGCGAATACGGCGACGTCATCGACCTGGGAATGAACAGATTGACGCTATAAAAACCTGCCCTGCTGCCGGAGGACCCCAGAGCGACGTCACTTGCGGTCCGAGTTCTCGCCGATCATGTAAACCTGCCGCCACGATCGTCTGTTTTTGTACCCATCGGGACCGATGAAGCTTCCTGAATCGAAGCTTTGCTTGAGGGCAGCGTCCAGTTGCTTCCTGGGAGAGGAATCGGCGTCGCAAGAAGGGTAACGAATCTTCAGGAAGGACGTACCATGGTCCTTGTTACAAACTTTCGACAAGAGCCGCAATGCCTCATGAAAGGCTTTGCATCAGTGCTGTTATCAAACATGTAAACCTTTTTTTTAGGCATGTTTTTATATTCTGTATTTTTATGTTTTGCGTTCTTGCATGTACGCACTTTGGTGCACCCTCTTGTAAGCTCTTGGGCTGTTGAGGGGCACAGCAAAAGTAATAAATAAATAAATAAAGGTACGGCCGTGGGCCACATCGAGGAACTCCAGAATTCCGCCGAAATCGCCGCGATTACTGAAGAGTCCCCTCCACCTGAGCAAGACAGTACGTCGCCAGCACAGCTGAACATCAACACTAAGCTTCCGGGCCTGAAACGACGGCAGCTGAATAACCTTCTCGTCGAACACCCCGACTGCTTTGTGACATCGTCAAAGGTACGCCGAACCGCTGTTGCGAAACACCGCATCGTTACCGAGGACGACGCGCGCCCTGTGCATCGATCGCCGTACAGAGTCTCCGTAAAAGAAAGGGAGGTAATCGCGGAGCAAGTTCAAAAGATGCTGAACGACATAGACATAATCCAACCTTCGAGCAATCCATGGGCCTCTCCAGTCGTACTGGTTAAGAAGGAGGACGAAGCGCTTAGGTTCTGCATGGACTATACAGCTGAGCGCAGTGACGAAGAAAGACGTCGACGACACGTTAGACCGGCTGCGCGACTCTCGATACTTCTTATCGATGGACCTGAAGAGCGGCTATTGGCAGATCGAAGTCGACAAACGGGACCGAGAGAAGACAGCTTTCGTCACGCCAGATGGACTGTACGAGTTCAATGTGATGCCGTTCGGACTGTGCACGGCGCCAGCAACTTTCCAACGTGTCATGGACCCTGTACTGGCAGGACTGAAGTGGCAGAACTGTCTCGTCCTCTACGACGTCGTAGTGTTTTCCGGCGACTTCGATGAGCACTTGCGACGCCTCCAAGTTGTGTTCCAAGCCATACGAACCACCAGACTCACCCCCAAGCCGTCAAAGTATCGGTTAGCCTACGACGAACTGAAGTTCCTAGGACAGGTAGTTAGTAACGAAGGCTCTTGCCCAGACCCAGTGAAGACTCGCGCCGTCGCGGCATTTTCAGCGCCGACAGACAAGAAGGCCGTGCGAAGATTCCTGAGCCTATGTGCCGACTATCGGCGCTCCGTACGGGATTTCGCAAGGATTTCCGCACCGCTCACAAACCTCACGAAGGACGCCGAGAAGTTCGACAGCGCCGAGGAGCAGCAGCAGGCATTCGACGACCTGAAGCGACGACTCCTGACTCCTCCGGTTCCTGACACTTCGGAGGCTCGCCTACCTGAAAGAGATGGTGCGACCTCGAGGCAGTCTTCGGAAGACATGCGTCAGTGATGTCGAGCGTGACTTCTCAAGTGCTGAAACACATCTCGCAAACTTTTGGCCACCTTCTGACCAACTGCAAAACCCCGAGTGGCTCACACCTGCCAGGATGGTGGAGTTTGCAAGTGTAAGTCGGCTTCCTGTTCCTTTCCGGTTGCGGTTTCAAAAATGCGAAATTTCGAGTACTGAGACCTCGGGGGGCATTTAAGGAACCCCAGCTGTGGTCTAAAGTAATTGGGAGTCTGCCGTTCAGACTCGTGCTATGCTTATCTAACTTCTGGGACGTTGAAACATGCATGGCATTGTTGTTATACAGTTGGTTTTCTTAATTTTGCTGGCACTGCACACTGAACAGACCGTCTTCCAAACAATAGCCGATATCTAGTGCATGCAATCCAGCTTTTATAGTTCTGTTAACAGACAAACACAATATTTTTACTGCCAGTGGCCCACTTCTACCGGCCCATTAGCTATCCCTATTTCAAGCACGAGTAGCGTGTATAGAAGAATATGCAAAAGATAACACCAAAAAGAAAAAAAAAACAGCATAGGCTTTCAATCTTTATTGAAGACATTATATTCATAGAAGCATTTTAGAGTTAGCAAGCCAAGTATTCAGGTTGAAGTGAATAATGTATGTTACTCTTAATAAGACGGGATTAAATTGTGACGAGCTTATTTTACGCACTTGTCTGGATTATATATTGCGAAGTTTTTGCCTATTCTCAGCCACAACGGTAATTTGTGAATTGGGCATGGGCATAAAACTTTAGCTATTGTTTCCTTTTGGGTCGCTAACTTGTCATCACTTTCCCATTAGATGTGGAAGCTTGCATCGAAGACTTGCTAGTACCATGACTATCCCTTCACCGATGCGGGTCTTTAAAAAAATTAGAACCGATAACAACAAAGTTATAAAGAAAAACAATATATCTTGGTTGGCTTCTTCTCTTCAAGGCTGTCCACAACAAGGGTGGGCCTTTGCCCAACTGTTGAGGCTTCACTGATGGCACGGCTCGCCCCATATGCCGCCCGAAAAGGAACCAAAATGCGTACTTCTCCGGCCACAAAAAGACGCACGTGGTAAAATATCAGTCCATAATGTGCCCCAACGGCATTGTGAGCCAGGTCGATGGGCCATATCCTTGAAGGCGGCACGATGCAGGTAATTTAAAAGGTAGGGTGGAAGTAGAGCTGCGTATCGGTGCACCACACGCAACTGCATTTCGTGTAAAAATGGGCCAACAGGTGATTTGGTCACGAAAAACTTCACTTACCGTTGAACATTGCTTTTACTGATGCTTAATATGAAGAACAGCCTGACAACAAACCAAGAATATCCTCCCAACGCCTTATACAGCTGCAGTTAAAGTATGAAGGGTCTAATATGATGCAGCTACAGCATACTTGATTTATTTTCATGATGTGCAAGAATAATAGAAATGGTTGTGATGCAATACTGAGGAAACAGATTTGTAAATAAATTACCATAGCGAGTGCCCTTACCCTTCCGCTCTTTCAGCTCAGCCCGGCTGTACCTATGTTCCTGTTTATGTGGTTATGCATGTGTCTGCCACATCTTATGTAGGTGTTGCTGTATTTTCAGATAACGCACTTATTATTGAGCACTTCCTGTCATTTTTGTCACAGTTTTGGGGAGTCGGTGCAGCCTCTGCTTCTGATATCCCTCCACCCTTGTGACTTTCTAACGACAGAACAAATTGATGAAGGCAGACTTGCCACAATGCATTGCAGAGTGGCTGCCTACAACCGATTGACCATTTCATACTCTTAATTTGTCTGTGCCAGATTTTCGAAACTTGTTTTTGGTGAGATTTGACAGCTCGACAGCAAGGCAGTCTTCGTTTATAGCTTCTTTTGTTCCAAAATGATGAAAGACGTTTACAAATATCTGTAATGCGAAATTAGAGCGCAGCTCTTGAGGAGGAGGAGGGGAGGGTATGCCTCTGCTCCCCCGCTATATTAAGCGGGGAAACTGAATTGGAGGAGGAGTGGAGAGGATGGAGGAGGAGCAGGGGCATACCCTCCCCTCCTCCTCCTCAAGAGCTGCGCTCTAATTTCGCATTACAGATATTTTTAAACGTCTTTCATCATTTTGGAACAAAAGAAGCTATAAACGAAGACTGCCTTGCTGTCGAGCTGTCAAATCTCACCAAAAACAAATTTCGAAAATCTGGCACAGACAAATTAAGAGTATGAAATGGTCAATCGGTTGTAGGCAGCCACTCTGCAATACATTGTGACAAGTCTGCCTTCATCAATTTGTTCTGTCGTTAGAAAGTCACAAGGGTGGAGGGACATCAGAAGCAGAGGCTGCACCGACTCCCCAAAACTATGACAAAAATGACAGGAAGTGCTCAATAATAAGTGCGTTATCTGAAAATACAGCAACACCTACCTAAGATGTGGCAGACACATGCATAACCAGATAAACAGGAACATAAAGGCCGGTTCACACATGCAGCGAAGCGCATGTGTGAACCGGCCTCCAATACCAATTCAATTCCCCGTTATTTAGCGGGGAATTTAATTGGTGTTGAGGTCACCTGATGTAAATTTTCCCACTAAATCTAGTAGAGATACTAAACTTGTCCGCTAAATCTTGCGGACAAACTGAATTTCCCCACTGAATTTAGCGGGGAGTTGAATCGGTGTTGAGGTCACGTAGCAGGTAACTGAATTGTTGTCGAGTTCATATAGCGGGGAATTAAATTGGTGTTGAGGTCACGTAGCAGAAAATTGAATTGGTGTTGAGGTCACGTATCGGGGAATTGAATTTGTGTCGAGGGTCACGTAGCGGGGAATCGAATTGGTGTTTAGATCACGTAGCAGGGAATTGAATTGGTGTGGAGATCACGTGACATAAATGTTTCGCTAAATCTAGCGGAGAAACTAAATTTCCCTGCTTAGCGCGGTAACACCGACGCTGCTCAACCCGGAAATGGGCGCAAAAGAGCTGCGCTCTATCAACACCCTCCTTGATGTAAGAATCCTGAAACATACACAGGGACTAGCACATGGCTCACGCCTGTCAGGACCCGAAACCCTTTGTCCTGAGTGGATGCTGATGCCAAACCCGCTTTGTTGAATCTCGGAGGTTACAAGAGATAGTGGAGGGACCCTCCTTATGTTAATGCAGGATTTCGCCACCCAACTTAATAAGAAGAGCCCCCAACTTTTTACTGTCGCGATTTCGAATACCAAAATCTTTCAAATTAATCAATATTGATAGATATTTTAAGTCAACTTCTTGACTGCCCTCGGGATTAGGTTTGGTTATGAGTTTGCTCTTTCTTCGTTTAGTGTTGCTGCACTTCATATAAACCTATTACCATTGAGCCGTAGGAACGATGAACAAGCAGCTTATGTTTTGTAGTATTCGTTTATCCTGCTGTCTTGCCATTTCGGCTGAACCTGTGAACTAACCGGCCAAGATCAGCACTGTCTTGCACAATGGCAAAGAAGACGTTCACTCAACATCACTTTTTTAATGTGCAGAAATACTCCGTGACAGTGGGCTGTACTCGAAGTTGAAGAGACTGGTGGGAAACCAGGATCTTGTCATCTATGGCGACCCAGCATACCCCCTGAAGCCACTGCTCTTGAAGCCGTACGACGGTTCTTCCTTGACGCCTACCCAACAGGCCTTCAACTTCGTGATGAGCCGTGCCCGCCAAGCCGTGGAGTGGGGGTTTGGCAAAGTGGTTGCCAAATTTGCTTTTCTGGGCTTCAATAAAAAAAAAATCAAAAACTTTTTTGGCAGCAAGCGGCACAAATGTATAAGGTTGGAACGATTCTGTGTAACAGCCACACGGCCATATATGGCACCCAGGTAACAAGTTATTTCAACCTGGACCCGCCCAGCCTTCAAGAGTAGGCCAGTTGCAGCGTGAATGTTCTGTATTTTTATTTATTTTTATTTTTTCTATACTATTATTCCTCTGCTTAGGAATCTTATAGAAGAGGAAAAAGAACACTTCAAACAAAATATGCAGGGGTAAAACAACTAAGTCACTTACATTCGTACATACAGATCTAAATTTCAGGAAGCGAACTCAATGTAGAAACAAATTCATTAGGTTGGCTGCAAGACAACGCTTTCGGGCACTGCATTCCACTCGCATATTGAGTGTGAAAAAAAAAAAAAAAAACGAATTTTCGAAACACTCTTTATTGTATCTGTATTCTTATAGATGTCAACTGTGCGTATTTCCTCCAATTCTGGACTGATGAGGTGTAACATATTGCCGCGAGCGCAGCTGACCAAGCAGGCAGCGCGCTCGTGGCCTAACGGTTATCGCGCGTGCCTTCCACGCAGAAAGCTAGGGTTCGAATCCTGGCCGCGCGGACGCATTTTTGTTGACTCTGACTCTGACGAAGTTCTGGTAAATTCGAGAACCGTGTTGCTCGTTCGAGGTCGGAATGTTCTACACGCAGAACCTTCTACGCCGAATCTTCCAGAACCCCACGCGTGTACATAAGAGGCTCCGCGTGGCGAGCCGCAGTCAGTTTCGCCTCAGCGTTCGATCCCGCTGCTTCGCCGCCTTCGACGCTCTACTGTTATCCTTTGTTTCCTTCTTTATTTTGGGCACAAGTTCGCCCCATTAAACGTTCAGTTTACTCAGTCACTCGCCGCTTCATCACTTGTCATTCGTGACAATATGGTGCTGTGTCAATATACAGAAGATCAGTAAGAACCATGTACTTTCCAACCTTATCATTGCTGTACAAGCCCCCTACTTTGCCAAGGGGGTGCCATCTTAGCGGACATTGTCAACTTCCCAGTCAAATGTTGTGACATACCCAACCTACATAGTACCAAGGTGGAGGGAGGTAGGCCTACTACTCTGCAGGAGCTTCAGGAGAAAAAAAATTGTTTTGGGTATGTTTAAACCACCTTGACGTTAGTCTGCCTTCAACGAGCGACTTGTCTCTCAGCTGTAGATGATCAATTTAGCTACTGCAGTACGACTGCTAGCCTGGGGCCTTTAACGTGCACCACACAGTAGTGATACCCGACTGCACGCCGGTACGATGCGCACCCAGATCGAAACAGTCAGGGGCTTCAGAATTACTCAGTCTACTGCTGCTGTCTATAAACAAAAAAGAAAAACTGTCTTTAAATTACTAATTTGTCGGAGTCACACTATTTGCAACAGCGTTTTAACAATGCATCTAAGGTGATTTGCAGCGATCAAGCGTTTAGAATGCAGCTATCAGTTTCAACAGTGTAACGGAAACATGGATGTTTTGCTGTGGGCCCATTGGAGACCATGCAGTACTTTCATTCTACATTCTTCTGCCACGGTACAGCATGCCACTCCAACAAATGGATCGGTGGCTTAACGGCTGATCCTCAATATTCGTATAATCAAAACATACTCAGTATTTAGGCAGTCACCCTTGCGGTCAGGTCCTGTTCTTAGGTTGGGTGTGACTCGTCATGTGACCAGGTAATAGGCTGATCTCGTCAAGCATTCGGCGCATGCTTGACGCCGCCATATCTTTAGTACACAAAAGGCAGGCAGCAGTACACGAGATGGCTGATGTTGTCTCGTGCTCTACACATGCAGAGCTCCATCGAGGTTGTCGCCCCTGCAGAGACTGAAGTTCCCTTGATGCATTGCGGCAACGGTGGCGTAGGTAAAATGGCAGGTGCGATTGGTCTATTGAAGCAATATCACTGGACTAGGATGGCACTTTTCCCTTAGTGTGCTTGCACAGCAATGCTTCCCATCTACTTCAATGTTCTAGAAAGCAGGCCCTCTAATATATTGAGGAACGGCTGCTGCTGAGCGGCAGAAATACGGCGTTCCTCGGCTCGCTCTTGCCTTTCTTTCGGCTCGCTCTCGCCTTTCTTTCTGCCGCTCTAGAGCATGCAGTCTGCGCTCCTCGGCCGGTTCATCTGCCTTTTGGCGCATTTCCACTTCTCGCGCACGAGACTCGAGCAGGGAACGTTCTATTTCCCATGCAAGGCGGCTCTCTTTTAGGGAAAGCCGCCTAGCATCTAAAATTAATTCTTTTTCCTTGATAGAGGGGTCGTGTTTTATACGCTTCTCTAAGTAGTCGTAGTCCATATGATCCTGGTATCTTTTTTCTGTTGAATGTTCAATGAACCGTGAAAAAATAAATGAGTGCCTGAATATTAGGCAGACTTTAGAACACAAGCCCAACTAGCGGCTAAAGTTACTGCTGAACAGCCCTTACCGCGCATTGGCTCGTTCCGAGAGGTGGAGCACGGTAAAGCGGCTGCCGAGTTCCCTTGGCAAATTTCGGCCCTTGCCGTGTCGGGCTGCTCGGTGCTCTTTCCACTCCCTCCCGAGGGAACCGCTGGGCTTGGGACATCCTCAGTGCTCAAAATAAGGGTAAACAGCTCATCTGCTGTTGCCTGTTCGTCGGAGCCTGCAATTGTATCCAATGCAATTGAAACGGTTTTTCGCAGGAACTTGATGCTACATGTAGGCGTTCCAAAGGAAATGGTCCTCTGATCTCCGTACGAAAAAACGCCAGATACAAGCACAAGCAAATTGAGCTTTTTCTCTTTTTTTTCTTTTTTTTTTGTTTTTTGTATGAGCAGGATTACATGTAAAAATCGACTTGGTGAACTCGTCCGGCAGAACTCGATCGGCGAGTCTCGAGATCAGCGGAGTCTCGCGACGCAGCCGCCGAGTTTCATACTGCTGCAGGAGTCGTAGACCGCTCGCGAGCAGGGGTGGCTGCAGCCCCGTTTCCTTACAGGCACCGCTGAAGTCAGCTGCGCCGTTAGGTAGCCGTAGGAGTGGCTGCAGCCCCGTTTCCTTACAGGCGCCGCAGAAGTCAGCTGCGCCGCTGTGTAGCAGTAAGAGTGGCTGCAGTCCCGTTAACTTACAGGCGCCGCTGAAGTGAACTGCGTTGCCGGGTATCACAAAAACATCGGCAGGGGGGACTCGCGCCGCAGCCGCCGAGCTTCGTGCTTCTGCCGGAGTCATACACCTCGCGAGCAGGAGTCGCTGCAGCCCCGTTTCCTTTGCAAGGAGCTCTGAATTTGTACCCGAACTCCCTGGCCAAATCCACAAGTTCTTGGAGCAGATGCTCCCGCTCACTGTACTCTTCTTCAGTTCCTGACCTGTAAGAATGGTGCTTCGGAAATCCTTGTACCGGCCTTCTTAGGCTACATATTATGATATGAGCTGCAGTTAGGCACCAAACCAATTTACTTTCGAAGATTTGTACGATCGTCCGAGGCACTGTGCGAGCAGCGGGCCACACCGCTGGCGTACAGCGCGAACGATGAACATTTTTTAGGTGCTCCCCTGAAGCGGCACCGTGATGTGGCTTCATTGCTGGATATCTCGGAAAGGGTAGGCTAAGAGGACCTCACTTAGGAGGGCCAAATCATCGGCGATCGTGAAACGCACCCGCACACCGCTGCCACTTGCCTTGCTAGATCTTAAAATGTGCGCTCTCCCACTCTCGCGGGGCTCGAGATCTTCCGAGAGCTTCCCGCAAGCTCTCCCCAAGGCCCGCAAGCCCGCAGCGCAAAATCCCCAGCGCTGCGTGCGGACGCAATACGCTAGCTCTTCTATTGCGTTCTGCACATGCGCACTCCCGACCCGCAATTTCTTTGCGTACGCAAAGCCTTAGCGTACGATCAACTAAAACTGTTTAATGTCCCCTCGCCATTGCGGCTCTCACGGCTATCCAAAGATGGTGCCGCGGACAGGTGCCCGCTTCGCCGCGCGATTTTTCCTCAACGCTGTGTTCCCCAGCAGCGGGAAGTGCTAGTAAATGAATTAGAAGCAGGGCGTGAATGCCGGCCGCTCCCAATTTATTATATTACGCGGTAGTCAATCGTTCGATGCGTTCGCAGACAAATCTGTGTAACGTCAGAAACCCGCGGATCTCTAATTAAGGTATGAACCATGAGGCATGATTCACGGAGATAGAAAACTAATCGACCCGCCCATTTTCAGATGGCTCACGTTCGCGGGAAGGATACCGCTGCTGCAAATAAATGGTGTTGCGACGCGGATGAAAATCATGATTCGGTTCCTCTTATGAATCTCGATCTTTTTGTGACCTCTTGTCCCACTTCTTCAAGCACGCTCGGTAACCCTACACCAAAAACTTTATAGGATAATGTAAGAGGCTGATACCCATGTGTAATAGTAGCATGTTTCCATAAAAACATGAAGCGCACATGGGGGCTCATTATGTGCAAGACAGCAGAACACACTTATTTAAAGTAGAAGTGTTGAAAGGGTATGAGACAAGTGGACAATAAAATATTGCAGTGCCCAGGAAAACCAATGTGTTAAAGGGAAACTAAAGCGGTTTTGTATGTCAGTAAAAACACTTAAATCGCCTTCATTTGGCCTCCAGCATCACGAATATCGAGATTATTTTTCGATGTGGAGCATGGAGGCTGCAGAAAATAATTTTCAAAGTACCGCTGAAGCCCCTCCTTCCCAGAGCGTCACGTTATCTAAGAAGGTTTCGGGATCTCCGCTCTTGCACATCTTCGGCGCCTATCAAAGCTATACACGTGCACGCTTGCTATTTTCAAAAAGGTCAGAAAAAGATGTCACGAATGGTGTCACTGCGGGAGAATATACCTGGCAGGCTTGCAATTGCACGTGCTGCCCACGCCAGCGGCACGCGCTTGGCGGCCGAAATACCCTTTTATGACGTAACGACTGGTCGGAGGTTCTTCGTGCTTAGTTAGATCTTTGGAGCAAATAAACGTGATATTCATATTCACTGGATAACATATTCTAGAATTCACCTAGAACTCGTTTTTGCAAGAATATCTTCAGCTTTTCTTTAATGATGAATCACGAGATTGGTTAAGTAACCTTCAAAACAATTTATTTACGTTCCACATTACTGTCAAAAGTGTCTCACTTTAGACACTTAAACAAAGGCTTTATAATTCGGAAGGTGCAATAACGACTTCACATATCAGACGTTGCAAACCTGGCCTGCTTCTTTTTCTCTTTGGCATTTTTGTCTGCGTCCCTAGCTTCTGCTTTACAGTGCTGCCTCATACGCATACAAACGTAATAGTGCAGCACCTCTGACACTGCCTCATTCTTGTGCTGGATGCCAGGAAAGGCCAAGTCGCAGGATTCAAGAACATAATCGACGGTGTGCCAGAACACATTTAGGTCGCTCATATGCTCCGAAAAGTACTTTTTTGCACAATGAAGGATTCCATAGAGGTGCACATTTAGGTGGATGAGCCCTCCACGTGCCTTGCAGGTGGTGAAGGATGCTTCCTTCTGTGTTGCCGCAGACACAGAAAATGACTCCTTGCACATTTCACATGCAAACACCTTGCCTAGTTTTCTGCACAAGAAACCAGTTACATAGTGCACTGTTAGCAAAAATAACACGCCCAGACGTGTAAACCGTTGTCCCATAGCGGACACGTCGAAACGTGTTCGTTTTACACGCAGCCATGTGTGTTATTCGCCTACACACGAGGTACCGTGTAAACATAACACGCTACACCGTGTCTGCTTTCCGAGAAGCACGGTCCAGCGTGTTCCTTATGAAACATGGCGGCCAGCAGACGAGAACAGGCGAGAGACAAGCCCAGCGAGCCGCGCGCCTTTCAGCCGAATTGAAAGCACACAGGACGCATTTGTTCTCGTTCGATGTCTTTTATACACAGTAAACAGTCTCCAAGCGGCGGACGAAGCTACGTGCAAAGGTACGTACGTGCGTCGTCGGCGGTCGGTGGCGTCGGCAGCTACGACGGAACACGGAACCGCTAGACAGAAAAACGAATACCGAACTTACATGGATAAATAGCTCGAGCAAACTATTTGAAGTCGGGCGGTAACTTGCGCCACCTAGTGAGATTTCTAGCAGCCAGTGAAAAAAAAAAACAATCAGGAGTTTGTTAATACGCTGAGAACTATCACAAGTAGACAGCAACCCTACATACATCACAGACAACACGAGTACCACGTAGGACACAGCACCGACACATACACAAATACAACACCGACACTGCGCCCGACACTTCCTAGTAACATCCATTTCTCCCCGCGGCGTATATAAGCTTGACATGTGCGGGTGAGCTCTTTGGTCGCTGACCGTTACAGATTTATAGAAGAAGACACAAAACACGGCACAATGGACAGCCGTATGTAAGAACTGCTTGCATTTAAAAAGTGTGGAGGCAAAATCTGTAAAATTAATCCGTGGCGAAAAACAACGATGTATTAACAATAAATCTTAAACCGGCCATGAAAAAGTTAAAATTCTTGTTATTTTCATGCACGACCAGTGTTATGAGCAGTCCGACTAGCTTAAATCAGATAGAAAAACAAATTATTAGGATTTTGTCATTATGTATTCAATAATCAATGGAAATTATCCTTGCGCAAAGCATTTTTTATATAAGTATTTGTGAAGGACATCCGCCCAACATTTCACTTCCGCTAGTTGTAGTACGCGTACGGGAGCAGAAGCCTTCACTTTCGGGGCGTTTTGATGCAGTTTGTTGTCGTATGTTGTGTCGGTGTCGAATGGAGCGGTGGGGCTTGGGAGTTTGTGACCGGTGTTATTCGTGATCACTAATGTGGCGCTGATGGTTTTTTTTATATTTTTTTTTATACCGCCATTACCCCGAACATTGAAAATTCACGGGCCCGTGGCACTGCATTATGTTGAACCGCGAGCTCCTTCTCTGTTGTCGTTTTTCTGGTAGCACTCGTGGATACTGCAAGCGTTTAAACAGTGTGCATCGTCTCGCCTACATCCGCGGTGACGTGCTCGACCTGATGAAACTTATTGTTTCCTTCATTTTGGAGTACGCCAGGCAGTTATCTCGCTGCTCTGGTTTCGGTTATAAAAGCAAGGCAAACCGCTCGTAGTTCCCGCCCTCAGTACACGTTGGACATCTTCCACACTTTGACACCGCATAACTGGATGAACGAAGATTTACATTTACTTCAGAGGTCACTCGCGCCGCTTCCTCACCGTCGAGTAACAGGATCAGCTGGCGACAAGCCGCGGATGAAAGGCTTGAGCATCAACAGCCCAAGTGCACTCGGTGCCGATGCGGGCGATGCGGGTTTCTGTCAACCGGTAGCCCAGCACAAACTGTGACCGTTCCAGCTCTTCGTCATGACACGGTGTTGCAGAGAGCGGGGTATAATACAACTACGCGGACCACCGAAGCGAACGCACTGTTATCGTAAATCTTGGCTTGTGATTGTGCCTTTGTAGATCATCTTATTCGTTTTGCTGGAGACGCAAACGACGGGCATAACAAAATCGTTTGCATACTCCGCATACCTCGCAAAAGCATTTACCCAGTCCCCTTGCGAAAAGCGCAAAACACAGAGTCCGCACCGTCCTGACTTACCAGTCTTTCACCTGCTTTAGAGCAGTTTGTACCTGCTAGTAGGTATGTCTACTGAAACTGCAACTTGAAGCTAGGGGCAGTGCCAGAGAAAAAAGACAAAGTCAAGAACGCTTGCTCGCTCTCCCAATTTCTTAACTCTCAAAGATTGTACCATAATAAATGCACCAACGCCTCTTCCCAAAGTAAAGGAAAAGCACTATGCTCACTACGTAAAAAATGGTCTCCGTTCATGCATCTGTGGGCAGGTAGAAAATCTTGCCCTAATTTATTCACACCGCATGATGAGCGCAACAAACTCACACGAGTCACACGAGATTTACAGGAAAATATTGGTGGTGACTTAAGTTTACCTGAAATTCTGTATAACCGGTCGTTTGCAGGACCGAATCATCTAGTCGAGCGGTGTGCGTCGCTGTGCAAACACGTCACTGTGCAAATGCAGTCCAACAACACGAAGCATAAAAGCGGCAGATTTAGGACAACAATCCGAAGCCCATTGTTCAATTAAAACGACATAATTTTGTTGAAAACGCCCGGAGCTTTTTACTCACGGTATGCGTCGGGAATCTTCCACATTTTGAAACGGAACGAAGGAAGATTTACTTTTATAAACGCTCGCTGCGTCCTCCCGGATCAGCTGACGACGACGGGACTGAACCCGTTGAAACTCTACTCCACAAGAACCAATTTGAGGTCCGTGTAAATGTGGGTTTCTACCTCCAAGCACCGCACCACACACCACGAACGTTTCGGCTCTTTCTCGCATCGCCGTGTTGCCCCAAACAGAACGAGATCGTCGAAGTCAACGCAGCGCTGTCGTGAACCTTGGCTTGTGGTTGCGCACTCGTGAACCCTGTGACTCCCTTCGCTTTCAAAGCACACACGACGATTACGAATGATTCTTTCCTTCTTCCGGGAACATCACAGGGGCACTTCTCCGGTGACGTCTTCGCTATGTGCTCGCAAACTGCGAAGCTCAATGCGAAGCTTCTCGCGTCCTGTCAAACCAAAACAAAAGCGGCGCCATGCGTTGATGCCAGATTTTCTCCGGTCAAACAAAAACAACGAAAGCAAACCGGCTCTAGCTTCCAGAGTACATCGGCGTTGCGCTTGCGCCGTGGCCAGATCGCTTGCAGTTGAAGGTTGAAGCCAAAACGAAACCAACTGCGATGTCACGTGTTCAGATCGAGGACACGCTTTTTATATCAACGTTAACTGTTTAAAACGAATAATTAGACCCATAACTTTATTTGTGGTGTGTAAGAACCTATTATCAAGGCCCCTAAACCAAATACAATCATGGGCGACATGAGGGAAGCCGCATTGCCATCGACCAGAAGATGGCAGCGAGGACTCAGGCAGGGCTGTCCACTGTCACCTCTGCTCTTCATGATATATCTCACTAAAATGGAAAAGAAATTAGAGCAGTGCAACTTAGGTTTTGATGTGAGTTATATGGAAGGAGGGAGAAATGTAGTACAGGTAATACCAGGACTGATGTATGCAGATGACATAGTACTCATGGCAGATAACCAGGATACATTACAGGAACTAGCTGGAATATGTGGAGAGGAAGGGGACACCTTGGGCATGAGTTTTAGTGACAAGTCTGGAGTAATGGTTTTTAACGATGAAAAGAGGGAACCCCTGAGGATTCAAGACATTGTAATAGACCATGTAGGAAAATACAAATATCTGGGCGCCTGGCTCAATGAGGGAAGGAAATATCTAGAGGAACACGAGGAGAATATAATTAGAAAAGGAAAAAGAAATTCATCTATTATGAAACTCAAAGCACTATGGAACTATAACAGATATGAAGTGGTCAGAGGTATATGGAAAGGAGTGATGGTACCAGGACTGTCTTTTGGCAATGCAGTACTGTGCATGAAATCTGAGGTTCAGTCAGGATTAGAAATTCGACAAAGAAGCATAGGCAGATTGGCGCTGGGAGCACATGGAAAAACACCAAATGAGGGAGTACAAGGGGACATGGGATGGTCGTCTTTTGAGAGCAGGGAGGCAATTAGTAAGTTGAAATTTGAACAAAGGTTGACCGAAATGGATGATACGCGATGGGCACGGAAGGTATTCAAGTATTTATACATGAAAAGTCTAAACACAAAATGGACAAACCGAACCCTAAAGCTTACATTTAAATACCTACACACTGGTGATGGGGCTGAACAGACTACTTCAGTGAAAAAGGGGGTGAAAGAGGCAGAGAGGAAAATGTGGGAGGGGAGAATGCAGGAGAAATCAGCTTTAACAGTGTACAGATCACGAAAGCAGGACATAAGAAAGGAAAAACTGTTTGACAATTCACAAGTGCTTTGCTGTTCGAGGCAAGAACGGGAGTTTTGAGGACGAGGACGTATAGGGCTAAATTTCAGGAGACAGACACATTATGTGCCGCCTGCCATAATGATAGCGAGACACTAGAACACTTGGTTTTGAAGTGTACAGGGCTTCGCCCTGCTCTCCCTGAGGGGGTGACTGATTTGGCCGGGGCTCTGGGTTTCACAGGCGACGATGGAAGGATGGAGGAGAAAAGGATTACAGTGACAAAGAGACGATTAGAAGATTGGTGGAAATTATCTAGGGAAAATTAAATGTTGGGCAACTAACTAGCACAGCTGGGGACAGGCGGGACAGAGGAAAATTGGGACTCCCTCCCGCGTGGCTCCGGCCCAAAGTCTCAACCCTGTCTCCCAGTGGGTCCGGTGCTGGGGTAACGCCGACAAGGTTGACCAGAGGAAAATTGGCGACTCCCTCGCCGGGGGGAAGAGGCAGGGGGGTGATGTTTTTAGTTTTTTTGCCCGATCCCCCGAAGGTCATCCTGGTGATATCCCACACTGCCTGGTGATAGTTAGGGGGAGAAAATTGGTCTTAAAAGGGTGGGAGGAATCACGTTTTTGTCTTTTTAGACTTAGGCTAGGTGGCGCAAGCTACCGCCCGTTATAAAGGGTATAGCCATTAACATCCATCCATCCATCCAGCACGGTAAGCGCGGGTTTCGCCAACGTCCTGCGACATGGCGCAATTGCTTTTGGTGCATATTCGTCTCCGAGACATGTTTCTTTCCGCGGCATTTGTCTCAACGGTCCTTTCTAAGTGTGTCCCCAAGCATTCCGGTGCTTCGATAGCCGGCAATGCTGCGGTCGTCGCCGGGGGTGATACGTGTTTTCGAGGTCGGCTACACGGTTATGCGCGTATGACCGAACCAAAACACGTTTTTTACAACCTCGCATGATTTGTGAACGAGTTATCCCTTACTCAACGTGTAAATATATGGTAATTTGTGTAAATAGCATGTTTTCGACCCCAAATATTCACCAAATACACGGGACTTGCTAACAGTGTGCACAATGCAATCAACCACTTCAGGTTGACTCTCATCACTGGCCACAACCTCACCACACTCCCATGCTTTGGTTGTAATCAGATCGTCGACTTCTCCCTTTAGCCGTTTCAGGCTCGGCACACGATCGTCTCCTTCTTGGTTCTTGAATGTACTTTTGAAAAAAAACAAGAACAGAAGTCTAGCTGCGTTGCCTCTCCGGTCAGTGCTTGGCAATTCCCAAACTTTGGAGGCTTGAGGAGGCGTTACACCATGAACATTCGATACAATTGAAGATAGGTAGGCATGTCGGGATGATCATTTTCGCACGCTGCTTGCCGGATTTTCCCAAAAAACCTCTCCAGTAGATCTTGATTGAATTTGGTGAGGAGAACGTAATCATAGCCCCAGTTGTTCAGAAGTTGTTCCGTTATATAAATACTGACCTCAGTGTCACTCTGAGGCCTTCAGCCGTCGTTTGCGTCAGAAACATGTCCTTAGAGATCATCCTAGACCGTACCTCACGCTCCCATTCATCAAGCCACTCCATGGCTTCCTTGAAGACAATCAGGTCCTTGCATCCCTTCCGAATGACAACGTCTGGATGCTGCCTGTTCATAGCGTCAAATATATCATTACACCGAAGTGCAAACGCCATTGTGCCAGTGGAGTTCCACAAACTTGGGACTTTTCGGTCACTGTAGTACTCCATTCCCAACTTCATCGCCCTGCTGAAGGCTTGGGAGCAAGTTTTACCCTCATGAGGTTCATGTTCGAGTGGTAAATGTGATGGTGTGTTATCTTGGGGCACACTTTTAGCTCACCAGCATTTCTGCAGTCTTCTTTGTATACTGCCGCATAGTCCGACCAGCTGACCCACTGACCGTTTACTTTGAGGAGGCGTTTCCTGAGTAGTCGATTTTTTATAGATTTGAAGACGTGTGGGACGTCTGAAAACATGTACACTTTCCTATTCTCGTCCATTGAATGCGCAAAAAAATGTTTGGGGTTGTTTATCTTCCCACTGACACACAGCTGTGTCCACATTGTCCGGTTAGGGCTCGCTCCATTGCAAACTATGCCGTCAATAAGAGCACCTGCACCTTCCAACAGGGTGATTGCCTGAAGCAGTAGTTGAAACAGTGCTGTCCCCTTCATAGCAGATCTTGAAGCAAACACAACAACAGGTTGCGCATAGCTCTCATCAAAGGGGCAAAACATAAAGACTAGGCCTTGATTGGCTAGCTCGGAGCTTTCCTGGTCAGTGTCTCCGTGGTCAACGAGTCCGGTGTAACTCAATGTCTTCGAGTTAAGAGCTTTTCTTTCCCTGACCTTGATTTCATCAAGCAGCAGCATGCCATGTGTTTGGAATTCGGAGTTACCTTGAAGTTTCCTTTTGAGTACTGCGAAGAAGTTGACATCGGACCCGCACTTGATTCCAACAACGGCAATGTAGCGGCGGATGGTTTTCCCACATGGCAAGGGCAGCAGATCATTCTCCCTGAGCAGTCTGTAACTCGTCGGGCTGCGAATGTGCAGAAGTAGGCACAAAAGTAGCCAATCGTCTGTGTAGCCTCTTCCTTTACTTAAAGGGCATTTAGACGCTGATATGCACTCGAGCAGCAGCATTTATAGAGTTTCAGGCAGTGCTGACTTCTTCAAAACATCATTCAACTTCTCGCTGCTCAGGTGTTCCAGATCTTTTTGCACATACATAAATCAGCTTCAAGCTTTCTCTTTCTCTTTAGCAATCTGACTTTAGACCTGGAGCATGCAATGCATTGCCCTTTTAAGATATCAATCTTCTTCTCTTTCGAAGGAGACAGGCGCGTCCTCACCCTTACTTCTTTCCCTTTTGTCCAAGCGTGCCTTGTGAATACGGAGGGTGTTACTGAGGTTCATATTAAAAATAGCGCAAAAAAGACGGGACGAAAAGACGAAGGAGCACACAGGACAAGCGCTAACTGGCAACTAAAGTTTATTGAATGCTTCCAACTTTGCTATCGCCGTGCACGCGTCTAATCTCGTCTCAACAAAAACACGGCGTACCGCCAAATCATTAGATATAGCCCGCCCACCGCCTGTTCAAAAAATAGCAAAACAGCTACATCACTCCGCCGTACACCGAACGAGGAAAAGAAAAAGTGCCGTGTTAATATTTACAAGCTAGATAGTGTCAATGAAACTGTACTCTTTCGGTTGCATATACACCGATTTGAAGCTGATGCAAACGTCTTTGTCGCAAGCATGTATATTTGCCGCCTCCAGCAGCTCTCTTTCTAACTTCCCTTTGCTGCGCCTCTCCACCTGCGCACCGTCCAGCATGGTGGAACAACCACAAGTTTTACAATGCCCCGGCAAGTGAGAACCGTAATTGTTGCCAAAAAAGCCGCATGTTTTCGAAGTCTATCATTTAAGCAACATCCCGCCTCGCCTATGTAAACAAGACCACAAGTGAATCCTGTAAACCACCTGGGTGGCACAAGGCACAAACTGTGTGACGTATTTCTTGCTGCAAGCAGGTTTTTTCACTTTCAGCCCGCTCACCATAGCGCACAGTTTAGACAATCTTCACGGGGCAGTGAAAACAACGTCCACGTCGAACTTAGATGCTATCCTTTTCATATGTGCGACACTTTATGAATGTAAGGTAACCCTACAAAATTCTTTCATTTCCTCTTGGGTGCAACGGTTGAGCTTTTTAACTTTTTTAGAAGGGATTCCGCAGCTCCCCGTATTAGAACTGAGAGAAAACCGGAGTGTTCCAAGCGACGTGTCTGGAGGTCAAAACTATCACTAATTACATGCGAACAGGAGCGGGCCGAAAGTGAAGAAACCTGCTTGCAGCAAGAAACACGTCACAAAGTTTGCTTTGTGCCATTGAGGTGGTCTACAGGATTTCTTTAACTTGTGGTCGTGTTTACATAGCCTCAAGCAGCAGCATGCCATGTCTTTGGAATTCGAATTTACCTTGTAGTTTCCTTTTACTGCGAAGAAGTTGACATCGAACCCGCACTTGATTCCGAAAACGGCAATGTACCGGCGGATGGTTTTCACACGTGGCAAGGGTAGCCATCATTCTCTCTGAGCAGTCTGTAACCGGTCGGGCTGCGAATGAGCAGAAGTAGGCACAAAAGTAGCCAATCGTCTGTGAAGCGCCTTCCTTTACTTCAAGTGCATCTAGCCGCTGATATGCACTTGCGCAGGATCTGTTGAGGATCTGCAGTGCCGACTTTTTCAAGACATCATTAAACTTCGCTGCTCAGCTGTTCCAGATCTTGTTTGCAAATAGATAAATCAGCTTCAAGCTTTAGCTTTCTCTTTAGAAACCAGACTTTAGACCTGGAGCATGCAATGCATTGCCTTTTCAAGATATAAATCTTCTTTTTCGAAGGAGACAGGGGCAACCTCAGCCTTTGTTCTTTTCCTTTTGTCCAAGCGTGCCTTGTGAATGTGGATGGTGTTACTGGGGCTTGCACAGAACGTGCACGGCAGCTTTGTTTCATTCAGAAGTAGAGGACATCGGTTGTGTCTCCACATTCCCCTTTTGTGAGTGGATGCACACTCCGGGTGTATACCAGGAAACATCTTGTACGCTGGACCCCCCGCGCAGACGGGCTTTTGGTCAAACGCATGTACCATCTCGGTGATGTCATGCGCACTTTGCGATGGACACTCTGCCTGAAGAAGCACAGAGTTCACTTCGCGATCCAAGACGCGCTGGCAAACCTTCAAAGACTTTTGACACTGCTCCAGAGTGAGAATCTTGCTCGTAAATGGCGGTTCAATTGCTGAAGTGCTCTTCATCTCAACGCAACAGAGATTCTGAAGGCCTTCCACGTCAACCTCGTGACAGGCCCATGACTTAATTTGCATTACAATTGCGCTCTTCTCGGGCAGCACGCTGCGGACAGGCACACTGTATCTACTTGGCTTTGCTGGAACCCTGACTGGGATGTCATTCATGGAGTCGTCCTCCAGTACCACGTGCGTCGAAGGCTTCTCGACTGTATCTGCTTCAGCGTCTCCAGCGGTGCACGCGGCGATCCCGGGCTCCGCGCGACCAGCTGACGGGTCTTCGGTCACCACGTTTGAAGTGGCATTCGTCTGCAGCTCCGTCTTCCTTCGCTTGACAACACTTGCAGGTGCGCGCTGTCTATTTTTCGGCAATTTTCGTTGTTTCGCTGTCGACGACAGGTAAGGCGCACATCCCGGGAAAATAGACGCTACGGCGTCCGGCGCTAGAACAGGTCTCTTTGGCTAGTTAAGGAGCACTTCACCGCCTAGCTCTGCGTAGTACGCTCCAGCTTCTATCACACCGTCGGCGAAGTGTTTCTCACACAGGTAGTCTTTTGGTGTGAGCTGCCCGTCACATCTCGGAACGGCACAAGCCCACAAGGCTAAACGTTCCGGATCGGAAGGCGCCCGAAACGCGTGTACCTTCTCTTTGCACGAAAGGTATCCGCTGTTGCAGTTTGGTGCCCAGAACTTCCGACTTATCTCGAGCGTGTTTGGGTGCTACGAACTTCATAGAAGGACACGTCAACAAAGTTTGATGGCCCCAAACACAAACGAAAGAGTCACTGGACTGCCCGCGTTGTTGTTGTCGTCGAGACAGGCGCGCTGGGGAAAAGCGGACAACCGTGGGGAACGGACCGAAGGCGCCATCTACCGGGAGCTCGGGGAAACTTTTTTGACGCGTGACCTTATCTGGTCGCATCCTCCTCTCCTGGGCCGCCGAAGTATTCTCACCTAAGTCTTCTTACACCGTGGTGCTAACCTTCCATCTCTCTAACATTTTTGGCACCGTAGCCACGGTGTCCTGCTCAAGAGATGCCCACCAGAAATAGCTTCTTGACACGGCATTTATTTGACAGATATCAGGATGTTCTCTGTGCAGAAGGCGCAGCACATCAAATAACAAGTTATTTATTCACCATGTAAGTATGGTGGGAGCTGAGGATAAAAACATGTCCGAGCAGCTCTACTGATTGATTGATTGATTGATTAGGGTTTTATGGCGCAAAAGCATCTTAGGCTATGATGCGCCAGATACAGACTATTGCAGAGAAGGTTTCAGAGGGGAAAGAGCTTTAGTAGCTGTGATGGATTAAAACTATGTATATGACTTGTAAATAGTGATGGAGATGAAGTTGAATATAAAATTATAGCCGGTGTAAAAGACCGATAGCTCTCAAAAAGTTAAAAACACAACTGTGTGGTACAAGTGGGTCGCTGCCAAGTAGAATACTAAGGTGTAAAGGCGTATGCTCGTTATATAACTGAGAAAAATGTTTCCGACGTTCTCGGTCATACGCTGGGCATTCAAGTAAAATGTGTGAACTGTTAGAGGACTAAAACAGTTCTCACACTCTGGGGCCTCTTCCCTGCGCAGGAGGTGGCCACGAGTAAGGTGTGTATGACCTATCCTCAGTCGACACAAGACAACCTCATAGAAACGTTCACGGTGTCGAGCACTCTCCCACTCACTGATCAATGGTTTTACAGAATGGAGCTTGTTATTAACTTCTTCATCCCATTCTTGCTGCCACTTCCTTCTAATACAATGCTTTAAAAGTGTGCTATAATCTTTGTATGGAATGTCATGCAGGTCCACTTCTTGCTCACCAGCAGAACTTGCAGCAAGGTCTGCTTCTTCATTTCCGGGTATACCAACATGGCTAGGAACCCAACATAAAATTATTTTAATATTCCTTCTTGAAGCATCAATAATTTTATTCTGTAACTCCATGATTATTGGGTTTTTCGAAGTCTTTAATGATGAGAGTGAACGCAGAGAACCCAGTGAATCAGTGTACACGACTGACTGCTTGCTCTTTGTTTTTACAATGTGATCAATTGCAAGACGGAGACCGCATAACTCTGCTGTTAAAATAGTGGCTGTACACGCAATCCGTTTTACACAGCGAACAGAGGGGCCGACCAAAGCACATCCAACAAACGATTCTGTCTTAGTACTATCCGTGTAGAATGAGTTGTGTCCAGAATATCTACTCTGAAGCTCAGAAAATTCCTGTTTTATGTATTCTGGTGGAGTTTCTTTCTTTTTAATTTTCGCTAGTGAGAGGTCACAGGAAATGAGGCATTGGTCCCACGGAGCTATTGCTTGTGGAACAGGAGTGACGGGCATTGTACTACTCAGTCCAATTAAATCTGCTTTGGATGCATTTCTCATACTAAAAGGTGGTATTACAGTGGGCTTGTTGTCAAAAGTACGTTTATATCTCATTTCTTCAACAGCTTCTCGAGAAGGGTGCAAGGGAACCGAACGAATTCTAAGCGAATACATAAACCCTAAAGCAAACCTCCGCTTCTCCAGAGACCATTCATTTGACTCTACGTAAAGGCTGGGGATAGGCGACGTGCGAAATGCACCTGTAGACAGCCGCAGTCCTTGGTGATGAATAGAGTCAAGCATTCGTAGGGCTGAAGGCCTTGCCGATCCATACACACTACTACCATAATCGAGGCGCGAGCGAATCACCGATCCGTAAATTCGGAGGAGGCAGAGGCGATCAGAGCCCCAGGAGGTGTGGGAAAGCACCTTAAGGATGCTTAGTGCTTTTTGGCATTTTACTTCGAGATATCTGATATGCGAAAGAAAGGTCAATTTACTGTCAAAAATAAGCCCTAGGAATTTATGTTCAGGTTTTGTTGGAATTGAAGCGGATCGCATGGTCGACGAGGGCTTCACTGAAGTTCCCCGTAGGCGAGAAAAACAAACAGACACTGTTTTTTCAGGTGAAAAGCTGAAGCCGTTCTGGTATGCCCACTTGAGCAAATTGTTAATTGCTAGTTGGACCCTACGTTCGCACAAAGCAAGGTTGCAGGATGAGACGGATATCTGAAGGTCGTCAACATAGAGTGAATACTGTACAGATGGTGGAATGGCCCGAGCTATTGAGTTCATTTTAACTATAAAAAGGGTCACACTCAAAACGCCTCCCTGAGGAACGCCATTTTCCTGGCAGAACTCTCTATAGTAAGTAGTGCCCAATTTAACACGTAAGGTACGCATCCCCAGATAGCTCTTGACGAATGCTAGCATTCTACCACGAATGCCAAATACAGGTCTTGCAGGATGCCATGACGCCATGCCGTGTCGTACGCCTTTTCCAAGTCAAAGAAAACAGACAGGCAGTACTGCTTATTTACAAAGGCCTCACGAATAGTAGTCTCCAGACGAACTAAATGATCTATTGTAGACCGTGACGAACGAAACCTACACTGGTATTTGTCTAGGATATGTTCTTTTTCCAAAAAATACATGAGTCGTTTGTTAAGCACTCTCTCCAGAGTCTTACTAAGACAGCTTGTTAGCGCTATTGGGCGATAACTGGTCGCGCACGATGCATCTTTTCCAGGCTTTAGCAAAGGGATAACAGTGGCCACTCTCCATGAGGATGGAAATGTGCTCTCTTGCCAAATGCGATTAAACAAATACAGGACTATGTCAAGTGTAGAGGGGTGGAGATGTGTAAGCATGTAATAATGAATTCCATCTGGTCCGGCAGCCGTAGGTTTGACTTCATGCAGCACCCGTTCCAGCTCACTCAGCGTAAGGCGCGAGTTGTAAGCTTCTCTAGCACCACCGGATGTTCGAACAGACTGCAGCTCTGCCTGAGTCTTGTGTTTCAGAAAAGCAGCTGAAGAGTGCTCGGAACTAGAAACACGTTGAAAGTGTTCCCCAAGGAGATCTGCCTGCTGTTCAAGGCTCTCGGGGCACAATCCATTTGCAGAAAGAAGCGGTACTGAGAAAGCACGGTAGTTCCCATAGACTTTATGAATTTTATCCCACACTTCTTGGCTAGTGGCAGTGCTGTTAATCGAGGATGCATATCCTTGGAAGCTTTGACGTTTAGACTGGCGGCGTATGTATCTCGCACGAGCCTTCATTTGTTTAAATGTGATCAGGTTAGTTTGCGTTGGGTAACGTCTGAAAATCCCCCAGGCTCTGTTTTGCTTTCTTTTCGATTTGTCACAGTCGGCATTCCACTATGGTTTAGGACGATGGGGTAGGTGAGACGAGGTCATGGGGATAGCTATCATTGTAGCATGAAGAATGTGACTACTAAGCAGACTGGTGATTTGATTGACAGACAGATTGTCAAATGATGTGCAAGCGAGCTGAGTAGCCTCACTAAAAGTACCCCAGTTTGCCTCCTCGAACTTCCAACGGGGTGTTCGTGTGGATAGTGTAGCGGGTGGATTGATGCGGTTTAAAATTATGGGAAAATGGTCGCTTCCATATGGGTTGGGATCAACAGCCCATGAAAAAAGGGGGAATAATGTTGGGACACTTAGTGACAGATCAATGGATGTGAACGAACGAGTTGAAATGCTGAAATATGTAGGCTCTAGTTTGCTTAACAGGCATAAAGCAGTAGAAGAAAGAAAACACTCAATCATGGAGCCACGTGTGTCATGTCGTCCACTACCCCACATAGGGTTATGAGCATTGAAATCTCCTAGGATTAGAGCTGGTTGGGGGAGTTCGTCATAAAGAGATTCTAGCTCTCTGCGAGATAAGGTGTAGCTTGGAGGAATATACACAGAACAAACAGTTATCAGTCGATCAGACAAGATGCGAACTGCCACAGCCTCTAATGTGGTATTAAGTGGTACCTCGACACAAGGGGTAGACCTTGCAACAATTATAGCTACACCACCAGAGGTGTGGGATGAATGGAGACGGTCCCTACGAAAAACCTGGAAGCGCGTTAGGATGTTAGTATGATTATTGTTCAAACGAGTCTCCTGAAGGCAAAACGCTAGTGGGTGATGAAGATCTAGTAAAGAGTAAACGTCGTCATAGTTCCGGAGTAAGCCTCTGCAGTTCCACTGGAGAACTGTTTCTGCCATCACACAAACAGGAAATAATATATATATATATATATATATCTTAAGAGTACATGTTTAACTAGACCTTAAAATCTATTTTGATGCGAGGAGCATTTTTCTTTTTAGCCGTATCATTCGGCCTGCCGGTGGTACCACCGGAGGCCGAAAGTAGGGACTCCGAACTTGAGTGGAGTCTGTCCTCGTCGGACTTCGACCCACTCTTGTCCATTGGTTCACCGGGGGTTGCCGCAGGCTGATCCTTACGGGCCTGCGACCCCGACGGCTCACCGAGTTTCCGGGCGCCTTCAGAGGTGCGAGGAGGAATTCCCCGACCTCGAGGCAGCTGGGTTTTAGCGGGCGCAGGGAGCCCACACCTATGCGCTTGGGTGGACCCTGACGGACCAGGATCCTCCCTTCGGTCAGTGAGGGGAGTGGCTTGTACCACTCCAGGTGAGGTTGAGGGTGACTTGGGGAGGACACACAGGTCGTCCGTCGACGTCTGTGTTCCTGCTGACACCGTTGGCCGCGCAGGTCCCCTGCGCGCGGCCTCGGCGAACGAACCTTGAGATAAAAATGAGTGTCGTTTTCTTGCTTCTGTGTAGGAAATATTGTCTTTGAATTTCAGGGAAATAATTTCCTTCTCTCTTTTCCACACAGGACAGCTGCGAGAGTATGCCGGGTGAGGTCCCTGACAGTTGACACAAATAGTAGTGTTGTTACCACAGTTATCGGTGGGGTGGTCGGTTCTTGCACACTTGGCACAGGTAGCCTTTCCCCTGCAAGAAGCTGTTCCGTGTCCAAAGCGGTGGCAACGGAAGCAACGCCTTGGATTTGGGATGTAGGGCCGAACCCTACAGTTTAAATACCCGGCCTTGACTGTTTGAGGAAGCGTAGTCGAGTCGAAGGTTAATACTAAATGTTTTGTGTGTCGCTCTTCACCATCACGCCGGAGGGTAATACGTCGCACAGAAACGACACCCTGACCTGAAAGTCTCTCAACGATCTCGTCGGTGGGAATTTCAAGAAGGTCATCTTCGGAGATGACGCCCTGCGTGCTGTTGAGTGAACGGTGTGGGGTCACAGATACTTTGTATTCCCTTACTTCGTTGAGAGCCAGAAGTGCCGTACTCTGCTTCGCAGTAGTGACTTTCACCAGCAGGTCGCCAGAGGGAAGTTTTTTCGCTTTGAAGTCTTTTCCTATCGCATTCTCTAGGGTCTTTGCAACCAAAAAAGGATAAAGTTTTGAGAGTGGTTGGTCCTCGTTCTCCGAATGCATTACCAAAAACTTTGGAAAGGTAATAACTGGCATTGTAGGGCTTGCTTTTTTTATGTTTCTTCGGTCCGACCCCTTTTCAAGGGCCGATCTAGAAAAGATTTAGTTTTGGAACCCATATGAATGGGAGAAAAATTCAGCACCCGTGGTGTGCCACCCACCACCGAGCCCAACAAAAGGAATGGTCAACAGCCCATAACAAATAGGGCTTTGCTGGTACCGTTGAGCCATTAGCACTTGCCCGGGTGCTATACCCAAGCGTGGTTAGAATTTAGACTATTCATCACCACACAAGGTTGGCCCTTGCCGCCAAAGGAGATGAAAAAGGGCGTAAGGGAGGTGGGGTGAAGAAAAAAGAGAGATTTATAAGTAAAAGAAGAGAGGGGATAGTAGGAGAAAAGGCGACTGACTGGATTATCCTGGCCGGGCCTTACCAGGACACCCGTCTACAGGAAGCAGGGGCCAAAGTGGTGTGTTGCCTCGCCCGGGGGGCCCCGAAGGGTCCAAACCTACCCCGGGCTCGGCTCAACCACCAGGATGCCCTTTTCCCTGGACACGGGGTCGCCACGCACAGCCAGACGTGGGTGGGTCTTACCCACTTTTTACTCAGGGTCCATAATGTAGCCAATGTGGCTGGGGTCCGTGGTGGTGCTACTCACCAAGCACCTAGCACCTAAGGTGCAGGCGCCCCCTGCGGGGCTCGGGGTCCGGCTACTCACCAAGCACCTAGCACCTAAGGTGCAGGCGCCCCCTGCGGGGCTCGGGGTCCGTGGAGACGCCACTCTCCAAACGACGCGGAAAACAGGTCTCGCCGTAATAATTTAATCTTTTACGGCTTGCGGGACGTCGCTGGTGAATCTTGGCACGATTCTGAGAAGCTAATAATTGATACATGTTCAACTCATCTTGCAATTAACCTGGAGCCACTGAGTATCGAGCGCGCCCACCGGATTGGCCGTTTTTCTCCCGAAAAAAAACAGACCGATAATTATGAAGTTTGCGTCAAGTAAATCCAAAGAATTGGTATTCTCTAAAGCGCGGCTTTTCAAGGGAACGCAGATAAGTGTAGGAGAGGATTTTTCGCCAGCCGTTCGCACAGCCCGTAATCACCTTCTTGCTTTTGCACGCTCAAAATCATGTGCGTTTAGTTTGCGTTTTAATAAACTTTTTATTCAAGATAAGCGGTATTTTTATGATAGTTCTGTTGCCGAGGTAAAAGAATGTTCCCCATAACTAGTCCCCCGACCACCCATTGACTTGATGGCCAAAAGTGTATCGCCAAAAAGCGAGAAAACATCGTTTTTGTTCACTAATATTCGAAGTGTCATTCCGAAACGTGACGAGATTTCTGCACTCATATCCACAACTAACTGCGACTTCGTCATCTTAACCGAGACATGGTTATCATCAGCTGTCGATTATGGCGAAGTATTTCCTTTTATGAATAACTTTACTTTATTTCGCGCCGACAGAAGTGATAGGCGAGGTGGCGGTGTCCTAATCGCTGCCAAAGATAATTTAAAATGTTCTCTGATTAACGAGGCCTCTTCGCTTGAAATGTTGTGGATTTGTTGCCGCGTTTTCTCGTCCCCTGTTTTGATTGGAGTATGTTATCGCCCACCGGGAAATGACCTATCATTTGTACCCATCCTTAACGACCACATTGTTTTGTTGGAAGCGTAAATATCGTAACGCCAAAATGTTTTTATTTGGCGATTTCAACTTTCCTGGTATTAATTGGTCTACTGGATTACACACTAATGCAGTCGAGCGTGATTTTTATGATATGTGTCTTAACTTAACCCTTTCTCAAGTAATAAAAGATGCAACGCGTGTGTCCTCCCAATCATCCAATATACTAGACTTAATACTTACAACTGCTCCTGAAACGTTGGATAGTATATTCCACCTTCCCGGTATTAGCGATCATCAAGTAATACTGGCTAACATCAAGCTCTCATTTAAAAAGAGTCCTACTCAGCAAAAACTAATAACACTTTATGACAAGGGAAATTATGAAGCTATTAACACTGAACTACAAATTTTTACGATGCCTACGAGGTCGGTTTTCCAACGCGGGATGTTAATGATAATTGGCTTTTATTTAAGGATGCTATGCGGGATCTCATTAATTTATATATACCAACGCGTCTAATTAAGTCTAATCCGCTGGCACCATGGTTTAACTCGTCACTAAAGCGTCTTAATAATAAAAAGAAAAGGTTATTTAGGTCGGCAAGTAAATATAACACCCCCGCTGCATGGAATAAATACAACTCTGCCGATGAAGCATACAGGTCTGCTTTAGAATCCACCAAACGATCATTTTATTACCAACGTCTGCCTAATATGCTAATAAACAACCCTAAACACTTCTGGAAAATTATCAATCCATCTCCAGCAACATTAATTTCTCTAATTGACAAGGAGGGAATAAGCATCGATGTTGAAAACTGTGCTAATGTTCTTAATGAAGTGTTCAATTTGGTTTTTACAAAAGAAATTGTTGGTAATCATCCTGTAACTTTTGCCTATAACTTTCCACTTATGTCAGCCATCGAGTTCGATGAAGAAGGCATCTACCATATAATCAAGAATCTGAAATTATCATCTTCAGCTGGTGTCGATGAGCTTAATTCAAAAGTTCTTAAAAACACAAATACTCTTACTAGTAAAATATTAACCCTCATTTACACCCAATCACTAACTACTGGCTGTATCCCTGACGATTGGAAAGTGGGGAAGATCGTTCCTATCTCAAAAAAAGGCAACAAGTTCTCTCCTTTGAATTATAGGCCCATCTCGTTAACATGCATACCCTGTAAAATCATGGAACATGTAATCTTCTCAAAGCTGGTATCTTTTCTTGAAATAAATAAGTTATTTTATCCTTATCAACATGGTTTTCGCAAAGGGTTTTCATGCGAGTCGCAACTTTCCGCTTTCATTCATAATCTACATTGTAATCTTGACAATAACATACAAACTGACGCAGTTTTTCTGGATTTTTCCAAGGCCTTCGATAGGCTCCCCCATAACCGACTGATGCTTAAACTTTCCCAGCTTAACTTAGATGCTAACGTCATTTCTTGGATTAACTGTTTCCTTACCGGTAGAACCAAGTTTGTACTCGCTAACAACCACTCTTCTTATCCTTCTCCCGTCACGTCTGGAGTACCTCAGGGGTCTGTTTTAGGTCCTCTTTTGTTTTTAATATATATTAATTACCTTCCAATATCAGTAGCTTCTAACATTCGTCTTTTTGCCGATGATTGCGTAATATATCGTAGCATTATTTCTCCCGCCGATAATATTATCTTGCAGAACGACCTAATAACCATCGAAAAGTGGTGCACAGACTGGCAAATGTCACTCAACGCTGATAAATGCATGCTCCTTTCCTTCCACCGCCGCACTAACCCAATGTCATTTGTGTATCGCTTAAATAGTTTCGCCCTAACATCCTGCACATCGTATAAGTACCTTGGTGTATATCTCACCCCAAACCTCTCATGGGCAACTCACATTGAGCATCTAATTAAATCTACTAACCGCTCTTTGGGTTTCCTCAAGCGTAACTTAAAGTCAGCCCCACATCACCTCAAACTTCTCGCCTTTAAAACACTTGTTCGCCCTAAACTAGAATTTGCTTCATCTGTGTGGGACCCTCATCAGTCATATCTCTCTTCCGACGTCGAAGCAATTCAAAATCGCGCAGTCAGGTTCATTCATTCAAATTATTCGTATAACACTAGTGTCACAGCGTTGAAGAAACAAGATAACTTACAAGATCTCAGCATACGCCGCAAAATAACCCGTCTTCTGCTCTTTCATAAACTATTTAATGACGCTACTAAGTGTGAGTCATACATTCAAGTAGCTGCTGAACGCCATCTCCGCAATTACCATCCTCACCAAGTCATACCTGCAAAATTTAAAACAACTACTTTCATGAATTCATTTTTTGTCAAAACTGCTAACGACTGGAACGATCTTCCCCGTGAAATCACTTCACTTGCTGACCCATTGAAATTTAAAACAGCTCTCCTCTCATTTTTCTAACTTGTGCATATGTTTACGTTGTCCATACAGCCAGTATTGCTATCATCAGTATACCAGTATAACTAAACACCAGTATCATATTTAGAATTTTTCTAGCATTTATCTAGCATTGAACCTTTCATTATTTTTGTGTGCATTTGCTGTTTAATTTTTATTTCTATTGTATAATTTGCAAGTCCTTTTTGAGTGTCTATTTGTTACACTGTTTATTTTGTATTATCTACTTGCATTTGTTTATTATATATTACACGACCACCATGCCCACCCCTTATGTAATGCCCCGCAAGGGGTCCTTAAGATATGGAAATAAATAAATAAATAAACCTGCTTTCACAGGTGCCCCCTGCGGGGCAGCTCTACTGGTCCTCAAGTAAAAAAACAGGGGTACGAAAAGTAAAAAAAAAGAATAGAACAAGAAATTATAAAATAATGCAAGGTATATTCATCACGAAAGCAAGAAAAACAACCGAAAAATGAATTGCCAACTGTGACGTTCTCCCGCACTAAGACATAGTAATTGGAAAGCTGTACACAAGAAAACAAGTCGGAAAATTTAACAAAAACTCTTTTAGCATAACTCAGTAGCATTACAAGAAAGAAAAATATTTCCAGGCTTTTGTAGATTGCTCGAAGTCCAGTGTATTTGCCGGTGTATATATCATAATTAACCCGCTGCAAGCTACTTAATAGAGATAGCAATGAAACACAGAGGTCCTCTTTTTCGGAGGTTAGTCGAAATTAGGTGCTGTCCAGTGTTCTTTGTATCTTCTAGAATAACTAAAGCTTTTTATTTGCAGTTTGCCAAATTATTTATACTAATTATATTATTTTGTGTCTGATTTATAGCCGACACTCAAACGAAATATATATATACAGGGTGTTTTTTTTTTCAAGCTTAACAGATTTGTTTAAAAAAAGTCGTGAAAGTTACGCTTATGCAGCTTGTGGAGGTGAGTTATACGGCCAGGGGGACATATTATAGGGGCTAATCGTAATGATCAGTCGGCTAATTAATTAAAATTCGTTAATTAACTTTTTAATTAATGAAAATAGACATATGGTTCCAATTAGAAACTTGCTCAGCGTCATCGAAAACCCCTAAATCAGTCATTTTCAGAAAGGCTTTGAGCGCGTGAGAAGCGTAGTAGTGCACTAAAAATACCACTCGTGGAGCAGGTACAAGGCTGGGGCTAGATAAGAGACGGAAAAATCGCGCGGGCGCCTTATCGCAACCTCTAGCTTTGTACCTGCTCCACGAGTGGTAACTTTAGTGCACTACAACGCTTCTCACGCGCTCAAAGTCTTTCCGAAAATGACTGATTTAGGGGTTTTCGACGACGCTGAGCAAATTTCCATTTGGAACCATATGTCTATTTTCATTAATTAAAAAGTTAATTAACGAATTTTAAGTAATTAGCAGACTGATCGTTACGATTATCCCCCTATAATCTGTCCCCCTGGCCGTATAACTCACCTCCACAAGCGGCATAAGTGTAACTTTCACGGCTTTTTTTAAACAAATCTGTTAAGCTTAAAAAAAAACACCCTGTATATATATATATATATATATATATATATATATATATATATATATATATATATATATATATATATATATATATATATGTGTGTGTGTGTGTTGTAGGCTCTTACCAGGCGGGAACGATGACAGCGAATTCCACTTGATGTACCATAAAGCGGGTTAAAGATGCGCCCTATATACTTATTTTGCATTAAGTGAACACGCTGTAGGTTGGAAAATGTAATTCTTCCCAACACCAGTTTAAAATAGTTTAATTATGTGTATAAAAAGTGTATCATAAAGAAGCAACTTAACTTACGTGTAAAGAAGGTGTTTAGTACGACCAACTACGCCAGTAATTTTAGTCATTTTTGTTAGGATGTGGTTAACATGAATTTCCCACGACATGTCGGAGGTAAATATATCCCTGAGACACATTATATGTAATACCTCGTGTATACTACGGGAATTTAAGATTATGTCCTGGTGTGTGGGAATGGGCTTGCTTTTTTGATCGAAATATAACTAAATTTGTTTTTGCTTCATTTACCTTCATAGGTAGAGCCAAGCATATCCGCGGATTATCCACCGATATCTGCAATAAACTGGCGGATTTGGAAAAAAAAAATTAATGCGATTCGGCATATTAGAGATCGGATGTGGATATTCGCAGGTGCGGTTCCATCTTTGCCGATGCGGCCCGTAAACGTGTGCGACCGTACAATGTAGAGTGAATAAGTGGGGTATACTACGAAGTGCATCATCGAATGCATTGCGGGGAAAAACATACTCTCTTAGATAAAAGGTACCAATCAGGGAGAAAATTGTCCTTTACGTCAATAAAAATTTGATTCTCACCAAAGATTGCTCCAGAACGTTCTATCGGGCAAAGAATACTGTCCTCAAAAAAAGTAAAGAACGCAGAACTATCAGTCGTCCAGGGAAGCTTGTTCTTGTTTGGCAGGCAAAGAGCGGAAAGCGTTCTTTGGGCAACGAACACCCAAAACGTACAAGCCACACGAAAGTAGAAGAAGCCTGCAAGTGGCTTTTTCGCCTAGAAGTGTATATTGAGGAGACAGAATTGGATTCTCGGGAGTGGTGGAATTTGAACCAGCACGTGGTTTTCGGACCTCATTTTTGTAGCGCAGTTCGTGCATGCAATCCCAGTATCAAGTGAACTAACGGAGAGAGACTTCTCTTTAAGGGGTATTAATTTAAGGGAGGCGATCCAGTCTCCATCCGTCAGAGTTGACGATATTATGTTTCCTCTACACAGCAACCTCCACAAGTGAGACTTTACGTATGTGTGCCTTTTTTTCTTTTTTTTTTTGACAGTCGGCTCTGAGTTGTTTTTAAGTATATGGTTTCGAGCATGCGAATGAGGGTTCGCGTTTAAAACTGAAACCGAAAGGAGGTCTTGCGATTATTGAATATTCTGATATTTCTCCAGTGGTGTACTCGCGCCTTACCACATATACACGAGTATTTTGCTGCGGCGAGTGAACGCGATTCCTCTCCCACTTTTTTTATTGTTCGACTAAATAAAACTACACAATGTTATTAGTCTCTCCTTCGTGAATTTTCATGTTTATAAAATATGCGTCCGCTTGAAGTGGGTTTCACGAAGCTAAAAAGAAAATAAATATAAATTTCCTTCTTTTTGATCGCATCGCCTGGACAGAGTGTCAGTGTCAAGGACACCGAAGACGATCTCATAAGAGAGATCATCTTTCGAGCGATGCGAAGTGTTTCTGGAAGGATGATCGCTGATTTTATAAACATGATAAAACAGAATACGATAAAATGACTTCCACCGTATTCTTACACAATTAGTTTGTTGTACTGTAGTCGGGAAAGTCAAGGAATTTGAAAGGGGTAATCTGGTATAGACATGGCCGGCCTGGGCCATTTTTCAGGAATGGGTGTACACACAGAACTTTACGGGGGGCCAATAAAGAAAGAAGGGGAAAGCTTAGCACAGGTTTCTTCTATGATCTCATGTCAGCAGGCAAGCAGTGGCATGAATGTTATACAATGTGTTCAATGTTCACCATAATGCGAATAATGCTTTATTGAAATCATGTATTTAATTAAGAATAAATAAAATTGCAATGTACGGAGCGCAGCGCTGTTAGCGCGAAAACAGCATTGGCGCTTTTCCATGTTTTGCTCTAAACTATCATTTTCTACTGTAGTATCAGTTTTTATGACAACCATTCAATTATTCGAGTAAAGCTGACAAAACTCGCGAAGGCTTGTTCATTGTTCACGCTAACAGTGTTGTGTTCTGTACTAATAGACAGGTAGAGGAATGGAAACACTCAGCGCAGTGTGTCCACTTACGTTTATGATTTGCAGTGTTTATTCTTTATAATGCACCAATTGATCCAACTACATCCCTCGGTGCATATTTGTGATGATTATTTAAAGCATGGTTAAATTTGTATTGCCTACACAACAGAACTAAACTCATTGAACATACTATTAGAGATGGCTGATTGCAACATCTTTGCAGCTGGATGGTGTGACCTTTTGGGGCGATGCTGAGGACGAAGAGTTCGTGGCCGGCCATTTGAATTTTATGGCCAGGGAGCTCCGCAAGACGAACCCTGACTGGGAGAAAATTGTGGTCTCCATGGACTGTACTTTCGAGGAGCGAAGGGTTTGGATGAACGCCACACAACCGCTCGTGGCTGATGTCGTTCAGAAATATCCTGCACTCGGACATGCGCAGACCGTAAGCGTTGCTCACCTCGTTATTTCTTATGCATGTTAAGAGTTGCGCTTCTTTCAAGAAAACCATAGTAAAAACCGAAAAGTTTAGGCATGCTGGAACAAACTGAGAACATTCATGGACAGTGAACAATTATTTGAAATGCAGCAATAGGCCTTAATTAAATAAAAATGGAGGACTTACAACAACATTTTTCACCATGGTGTCCTTGATTTCCAATGCAATGGTTACATTGTTGCAGAAGTTTGTTTGTGCTGTGCATGCACCACTTTCATTTCTCGGAGACCCTCCTTGGTGGAAGTCTGTTACCCAGAGCAGCTTCACTGAATGGAGAGTTTGTGGTGTAGCAGACATTTGATCAAAGAACATTCTGCAGTTTGCTTTGCATGTCTTAAACCAATGGTTTCAACTAGTGAGGAATGCATATTAAATGTTGAAACAGTTGTCTAACTGGTACATATGCTCGAAATTGTATCACTTGAGTTGGCTTTTCGCAGATGTTTCTATGAAGCCGGTTCTACGAAGCTGTAAAATCTTGAAAACCTGGAATGGTCAGGAAATTATCAGGAGAACCATGAAAAACTAAACTAAAACAGCTAAAGTCTTGGTCCCGATCAGCGCGGCCAGACTAAATAATGTTGCCCAACGCTACTAGGCAGTGCTAGCAAAGGTTCCTATAATTTGTTTGTTTGCGGGTTTTATGGCGCAAGAGCTACGATGGCCATACTGCGCCAAACTAGGTAAACTATAATGAACTAGAAATGATGCATCAAGGAAGTATTTCTGCTATACTTTGTGTAAGATCGCTATATTTTCTAGAAAAGCTAAAAGACGGTCAATTGATATAAGCGGCTGCTCCCCTAGGAACAGAGTAGGATGGAAAGGGATACAGTACTTAAAAAGCTCAGGAAAAATAACTTGTGTTGTTGAAGCAGACCAGGGCAAAGAAAAATATGTAGAACAGACAAATTGTCTCCACAGTGCTCGCACACCGGTGGCTCCTCACCAACAAGCAGGTGCCGATGGGTGAGGAAGGTGTGGCCGATTCTCAAGCGGCACAGAAGAACCTCACGGAAACGGCTCCGGTTATAGGAGCTTTCCCAGGTACCGATGCCTGGCTTGATAATATGAAGTTTGTTGTTGTCTGCCAAATCCCACTCGGACTGCCCACAGTTTTAGAAGTGCAAGCCGTATGGGCCTTCTTAGGTCTTGGTATGGTATGCAGGCCTGTGATGGTAAGAGGTTATGCGAGGAGGCAGCCAGTCTATCTGCAGCCTCGTTGCCTGCAATGCCCACATGGCTCGGGATCCAACAAAACTTAATATCCTTCCCATCTCCGAGGCCCAATTGAACTTTAGCACGTACCAGTTGAGTCAGCTTGTTCTTGGTTGGATTAAGTGAACACACTGCAGTAACAACGCTCTGAGAGTCTACAAAAAGAACTGCTTTCATCACTTTGCTCCGGATAATATAGTCAAGTGCAGAAGCACGCCATATAGCTCGGCAGTGAAAATACTAGCAACATTATTCAGCCGTGTCACATGCGTAAATGAATTTGAATGTACAGCTGAGCCTACGTACGTTGAAGACTTGGCTCCATCAGTGTAAAATTGATGATAATTCTTGTACTTTTCTTGCAGTGCGAGAAATTCCTGTTGTAAAATGGGTGGGGAGACATTATGTTTGTTAAATTTTGTAAAGTACCAATCACAAGCTATAGGCTTAATATCCCACGGGGCAGTCTGACATGCATTTTCTAGGAGGCAGACATTTTCACGAGGCAGGCCAAGGGAAAGACGAGGCTCTCAAAACGAAGACTCAAGGGTCGAACAACGGTTGGCTTATGTTCAAAGATACGCCAAAATCGAGACTCTTGGATATAAGTGTGGGCTGGATGACCAGAATCCGATAAAACTTTGTAGACATAGGCTAGACTAAGGAGCTGCCGCCTTTTCTCAAGTGACTTTTCATTAGAGTCAACATACAAGCTTGGAATAGGGGATGTTCGAAAAGCACCACTTGCTAGACGCAACCCAAGATGGTGCACTGGATCAAGCATCTCAATGCAGATGGCCGAGCAGACGCGTACACAATAGCGCCATAATCAAGACGTGATCGTATGAGAGAGGAATAGAGACGAAGTAGACACTTTTTATCGGAGCCCCAAGACTTGTGAGAAAGAACCTTTAGGATATTCATAGTCTGCATACACTTTTGCTTCAGCCACTTGAGGTGAGATACAAAGCTAAGCTTGCGGTCAAAAATCACTCCTAGGAACTTATGCTCTGGTCTTACTGCAATGCTATTTCCATTTAAACTGAGAATTGGATCTAACCAAAGCCCACGCCGAAGGGAAAAGGGGACACAGATTGTTTTTTCTGAAGAGAACTTAAAACCATTTTCATTTGCCCATTTAGTCATTTTATTTATGGTTAGCTGCAGCTGTCTTTCACAGCTAGACATATTACAAGATGCTACAGAAATGTGAATATCATCCACATATAGGGAATACGACACGGAAGAAGGTATAACCTGACAAAGAGAATTAATTTTTACGGCAAAGAGAGTGACACTCAGGACTCCGCCTTGAGGAACACCGTTCTCCTGAACGAACGAATCAGATAACGTAGTGCCTAGTCGAACACGGAAAGTGCGTTCACACAGGAAGTTCTTTATGCAATGAAGCAATCGACCACGGACTCCGTACATAAAAAGGTCGCGCAGGATGCCATGTTTCCAAGTGGTATCATAAGCCTTTTCTAAGTCGAAAAAGACTGATACACAATGCTGCTTATTCACAAATGCCTCGCGTACAACTGTCTCAAGCCGAACTAAATGGTCGGTCGTGGAGCGTCCAGGTCGACAGCCGCACTGATTTATATCCAAAATATTGTGTTGTTCAAGAAAATAAACCAGCCGCTTATTAACTAACCTTTCAAAAGTTTTCCCCAAGCAGCTAGTTAATGCTATTGGTCTGTAACTGGAAGGAAAGGAAGGGTCTTTTCCAGGCTTCAGCAGCGGAATGACTTCTGCCCGCTTCCATTCAGAAGGGAAGTGTGAATCTTTCCACAGTCGATTGAAATAAGCAAGAAGGGCAGCGAGTGATTCTTTTGACAAGTGTCGAATCATCTCATAATGTATTCGGTCAGGACCAGGGGACGAGTTTTTCCGGACATTAAGTGCCATTGGAGCTCGGACCATAGTAAACGGTTGATTGTAGGGTGCAGAGGCTCCTCCTGCCAAGCTGACTTTCTTTCTTTCTGCATCTGTCTTAAACTTCAAAAACGCTGAAGAGTAATGGGAGGAGTTGGAAATGGCTGCAAAATGTTCGCCCAACAGATTAGCCTGGTCGCGCAATGAATCTACTGAAGGAAAAAGAGGAACTGTAAAGCAACGGTATTTGCCTTCGACTCTGTGAAGTCGTTCCCATGCTTCCTTTGCTGGACATAGCTGCTGATAGAGGTAAGATAACCTTTCCAAGACTTCCTCTTCGCCTGCTTCCTGGTTGAACGAGCTTGAGCTCTATTTCTCTGAAACTCCATCAAATTCACAGATGTTGGATATCTCCGAAATATGCCCCAAGCCCTATCCTGTTTTTTCTTTGTGGCTGAACATTCTTTATTCCACCATGGCTTACATTTTTTGGCAATCTTAGAGGAAGTCTGAGGGATGGAGCGAAAGGCAGCATTTATGATCTGATCTGTGATGTATGTGGTGGCCTCGTCATGCGTTAATGGCAAGAACATGCAAGGTTTCAGTTCCGAGTTTAGGCTGAAAAGACCCCAGTCTGCCTTTTCCAGTTTCCAACGTGGACTGCGTTTCATGAGGCTTGGAATAGAAATCCGACTCTCCAGAACGACTGGAAAGTGGTCGCTCCCAAAGGGGTTATTAAAACTTTCCAAGTAAATGTAGAAAACAATGAGGGGGATGAAATTGAAAGATCAATAGAAGTGAATGAGTTGTGAGTCGCGCTAAAAAATGTTGGCTCTCCTCGTGTTCATAAGGCACAGCCCAGAAGATAATAAAAATCGCTCAATTACCCACCACGCGAGTCCCTGACGGGCACTACCCCACAAGGGGTGGTGAGCATTAAAATCACCTAACAGTAAAAATGGGTGAGGAAGCTGTGTAATTAGCCGGTGAAGGTCCTGAAGATGCAGTGGAATGTTAGGTGGAATATAAATAGAAACAACAGTGATAAGGCGGTCCAAAAGAAGACGGACAGCCACAGCCTCAAGGGGCGTAGCAACAGGAACCTGAGAGCAGGCTACTCCATTCTGGACAACCACAGCTACTCCACCAGATGAATTAGATGCAGGGCGATCTTTTCTAAAAACTTGATGGCGGCGCAATACTGACTTATGGTTATCATTGAGGTGCGTCTCTTGTAAAGAGAGAGCAATAGGACGTAAATCGTCCATACAAAAATTAACATCGTCAATATTCCGTAAAAGACCGCGGCAGTTCCACTGCATGAAATGAAATTTAGACATGCCTCTAATAATGTAATGAAAAAAAAATTAAACTAAAACGCTGATAAAACCTGTAAAACTTGAAGGAAGTACACGAAAAGTTACAAATCTGCCACTTATGGCACCAATAGATCAGCACCATCACTTGGGGGTATTACGGGTTGTTTGTTCTTGTGTTTAGTCTTTGGAGTCTGCCATTCCATGTCGTCTTGGTCAGACGCATGAATGGAGACGTCCATGCTATCATCCATTGCCTCTACTTCTTGGGGCGAGGCCTTTGCCGCAGGTTTTGGGTAGGCTCGGCGAAGGGGACGCAAGGCCCGTCCGAACCGAAAGACCAGCAACGAGGGCGGGGAGGTG